>JAJPUD010000074.1:600505-615544 GCA_023553655.1 Myrmecobius fasciatus | reverse complement strand
CCACCACCACCACCACCACCACCACCACCACCACCACCACCACCACCCTAATAAGAAAAATAAAGGATTTGGAATCAAGGAGACTTCTATTTGAATCCTAGTATTGCCATCTGCTACCTATGTGACTTTGAAAATGTCATTTATCATATCCCTAAGCCACAGCAACCTTATCTGTAAAATAAGGAGATCAGATAAGATGATCTCTAAGGGCCCATCTAGTTGTAAATCTCATCACCATAAGAGAAGGTATTACTTTTCATTTAATTTTTTAATATAAGAAACCTAATATCTGAATATTTATTTTCCAAGTTAGCTATACACTACAATATTTTAATATATATTTAATACTTATACATTTCTATGATCACAAATTATCATAAAATCATCCTATACTTTTCTTCAGTTAAACAGAATATTTTCACGTGAATTAGAAATGCTAAATTGTAAATGGTTTTGCTAAGAATTTCTCTTTCGTGATTTCACCACAGTTAAAATTTAGTGCCACAAACAATTGTTCACACATGATACTTTCTGAGCCTGGTTTTGATACTTTTGAAGGCAGAAAAAATGTCTTCCATGAATAAAATCATCATACAATGGTCAGAGTTTCTGAGCCACACAAATATTTTTTCATGCACAGCAAGAAAGTTTTCATCATTTTAAAATACTACAGAGGTACAACCATACTGAAAATTTGTTTTAGATTTTATGACTCAAAGTCTCAGGCTTGCATATTTCTATTGTCAAGACTTTTAATCTGTCTTATTTCAGTGAAAATTAATCTTTTAAAAAAGCTTAATTTTTCATTTTGCATTTTATTTTACACTTTAAAAACGCAAAATCAGGCGCATTAAAAGTTTCTTAGATTCTAATAGGCAATACTGGCAGAATGAGATGAAAATAAACTGTATCTTCAAAAGGCTGATTACATTCATGGTTTCTTATTTTTTCATCATCTGATGACACAAGCCAGATTATTTTCCCCCTTTAAGTCATACAGAAATTATCATTTATCTGTTCAACCTCTGGCAAACTCAACCATCTAAAAGATAGCCACAAACTGGAAAAAAAGGTGGATATGAATGAACATTAAGGAAATGAACTGCCATAACAATATTGATACTAGATAATGAAACTCAGCTTTCTCCTTTCAGAGAAGAGATGGAGTATAATAAGTACATGAAATGTGATATAGTTCAGAGGATTTATTATTACATTTTAAGAAAAGGTTCAATTTGAGGTGGAGAGAACCTTTAAGGGTATGACTATTACACTTCAAAAACTATCATAAATAAAAAAATTCCACTTAATTTCCATTAAAATCCTGTCTTCAAAAATTTTTTTTGAAAATTAATAGATTACAAGAATTTTTCAAACATCCAGACATTCTTCAAAGTTAACTCTTTATCCTGAGACTCTTGTTTTTTAAGTGAAGACATGTTAAGGTACTCTAAAGTGTTCCTAGAAAATAACCATTTTTACAGATGATTGTTAGAAAATGCACAATATATCAATCTAAAAGTACTAGCCCAGAAAGATGAAGTGATTTACTTGAGATCACATAAGGAATGAGTAGCAGAGACAGGATTCAAACTAAAGTACTCTGACTCTTTACATTGTTAAAGAACAATACTGAATTCCAACCAGATTTAAATTAGGCACCTACTGATAGATACATCTTTTTAAACCCAATCCCAAAAAGCTACTAATACATTTGAACTTGCTGCTTTAAGAAAATCATTTTTTTTTCTTCACCATTTGTCAAACCTTGTTATAAAAGTTAACATAAGGAAGGTAGCATGTATTAAAAATCTATTAAGTTAAACTGTAGATGTCAAGATTAAAATGACTAATGACTAAAATGGTTCAATTTTGCTAATGTAGTTCTTAATTTACATGTGTGTTCTGAACTGCACCTGTAAAGTCATTGGTATCGGAAGGCCCTTTAATGATGCATACTAGTATTTTATTTTTTTATTTTTTTAAACTATTTTTAGGCTTAGAGAAAACCTGGGGCAGTGAGAGGTTAAGGGACTTACTCAGGTCACACAGTGTGTATCAAAAGTGGGACTTGAATCCAAGTACTTGAATCTAAGTTCAGCTGTTACTTCACATTACCCCTCTACAATCTGCATTTTGACAATTTGTTTTACACGACTGGTTCAAAGAAATGAGATTTTATTTAACATTTGGTTTTTCTGATGGTAAAGAGAAGCAAATACAATTTTCATTATCTCTTAACATAGGTTTATGGGCACAAAATTAGATCTGCATAATGCTGAAGCAACTTTCTAATGGCTTTGTGTGGGGAAAGGCAAGGGGAAGGGATGAAAAAGATAAATCCTTGCTTATGGGCTCCAGGGAACTGGAAGCTGGAGAGAGGAGCCATTCTAACAAAGGAATACTTAATGTAGCTAACTAAATTGATAGGTTCTGGTCCAGAATGTCATTCTATTCCCCTACAAGATTTTTAAATCTTAATTTTTGACACAAAAAGAACAAATGTTTATAATGCATCACTTTACCTGAGAGCAAAAATGAAATCCTGTTTAAACTCTAGTAAAGCACATAATAACAAGTAATTGTTGAACTTGGCAAAGAACACAGTGGGAGACCAGTGAATGTGGAAGGTGTCCTTGATAAGGAATGCTGATGCCATAAGATATTAGATCAGGTCACATGAAACTGCTCAGGGAAATGAGGTAGATTGGCAAGTTAGAGAACAATGTAGTTGTGTGCTACGTAAGATAATTATGAGTTCTCTTATTCTCATATCCTCTTCTCCAATTTTAAAATTTATTCAATTGCATTTTCATCCAGTTACTTAAAATTCAAAATCCCACAGGTATGACAAAAATAAAGAAGGGTAAGTGCTAGAGTTAAAACCACTTCCACAAGAGGTGGAAAAAAATTTAAGGTATGGGTCCAGGAATGAAAGTTTAGCAGATGATCAGGCTGATCAAAATATTTGAACTGTATTGCAGAAAGGTACGGCACTACTGGAATGCTGATACCTCAGGCCCAGCTCTGTTCTACTAATTTGATAAGTCTTGATGAGCCACCACAATATAGAGTATATATTTGGGGAATATATCTTCATACTTGGTGGCAGCAGTGGAACTTCATAAGGGAAGAATAAAGTTACTTGTAAACAATGCACAGCAACATTACTAATGAGAGAAATCTTCTAATAAGAGAAATCTAAAAATCTCATTCCAAGGCATGAGGATATATTTTAAATATACATACATACATATGTGTGTGTGTGTGTATAAAATATGCATATATTTATGTAAATACTACATAAAAGTATATGTATATACTGTAAAACAAAGTCAGGAGGATCCTATGGGCCAAGCTTTTGGACAGTATTAAAATTTTAGTTGACCTAGTAGATCCATACAGGTTATCAAATGCAGGGTTATAATATAACCCTTTATAATAGGGGCTCTGAGAATTTATACAATTCAGTTTATTTTAAATCTGTCTTATTTACTCTAGCATCAAGAGGGATGTGTGTGTGTGTGTGTGTGTGTGTGTGTGTGTGTGTGTGTGTGTGTGTGTATGTATGTATGTGTAAAAGAGAATCCTGGCTTCATATAAGAGAAAGAACACGACACTGAGAGGCAGGAAACATAAGTTAGTATTGGCTCTGCCATTTAATAAATGTGTGACCATTGGTAAGTCATTTAACTTCTCCGAGTTCTCATCTATAATATTATTATAGCAATTTTATGCATATGATACACAACAGAACCTATCTCAAAAGAAAGCTATGTAGATATGTTAACTTTTCTTTGTTATATAAATGGGCTATCACTACTACTTGTGTTATCAAAGTTTTTTATGTACTAGTTATGACTAATGATTTTTTAAATTTCTATTTTAAATTTCAAGGTTCAATATATATTTTTTAATATATACATACTCTATTAAGTGGGGCATTCTTTCTGATCTTAAATTATACATAGTACTACCATCTCAACTATATGAATGTTAATCTCTGAAAAAAAATTAAAATTATTTTCTACATCCTTTGATATTTTTTGTGACAAATTCTTTATTCTTTTTTTTGCTTTTTTGCTGAGGCAATTAAGGTTAAGTGACTTGCCCAGGGTCACAGAGCTAGGAAATGTTTAAGTGTCTGACACCAGATTTGAACTCAAGTCTTCAGGGCTGGTACTCTATCCACTGCACCACCTAGCTGCCCCATGACAAATTATTTTCAGTTTATGATATGAGACTCTGCTAGTATTCTACTTTATTTTTTAAGCTGAAACTGTCTTTCAGTTGTATAGTCATTTTAACATGGCTACAAGTTTGTAATCTTTTTTCAGACAGACTGAATACATAGTATTTTCTTACAGTTTTGCTTTTTTGTACTGATATGTACATCAGTCTAATTTTTTCATTTAACTTTTGAATACGAAGCATTTCTATTTCTTTGAAAACATAATGTGCCTTATCAGTTCTTTTCCCAATCTTTCATAGGAAATCAACAGGCCCATGTATTCTGCCACAAAAGGTATTACTGTGGTGCTGATGATGCATTTACCGCACCCCTGGACTACTCACTGTGCTCTGGCCAGTCCTACCTGTAATCTATTCAAGGAGGCCAGAGGCACATGCTACTCAATGTCTACACACCATGGGGTAGATCTGGGTAAGTAGAAGTGGTCACTGGCATAAAGGATTTCTCCCCAAAGCCTGTTGAGGTAAATCCAATCCTGTTCTGGACCTCTGGTTCCTGGAAGAGGATATACATGTTTCCAGAGAAGATAGATAATGGATACATTTAAAAATCTTGAAAAATGTTTTAAAAATTAAACACGAATTGAAAAAACAAAAAAAGATTAAAAGAGAAGAGCTCTTTATACCTTTAGCCTGGACCTGTGATTTCAATGGTAGAGGGAACTCCTGGTATGGAAACTTCCTCCACCAATGCAGATAGACAACTCATTTGTCACAGAATGTTGCCTTGGACAATGAAACATTAAATGACTTGCCCATGGTCACACAATTATTAGTGTCAAGAGGTAGGACTTGAACCCAGATCTTCCTGACTCCAAGGCCAGTCCTCTACTCTCTACACTACACTGTCTTACACATTAGAAGTTAAAAAAAAAAAAAAAAAAGCTTTGCTTTTATATCAAGGTACAACCTAAAAACTAGCCATACAGGTTACCAAAAATAACTACTTGGGGAAAGCAAAATTTTAACAAGCTTATCTTTTAGTAGATTTACTTACACCACCACAGAAATTTAAAAAGATACCTACCATATAGAAGGAAGCATTGAATTCTGAAGTACATAAGTGCGATCCAAAAACAAGAAAATACTTCTAATCATGATCTATAAAGTAAAAACAAACACCAATTTTTATTTTCCTAATACATATATTTAATTTTTATAACTAAAACAAATTAACCATCTCAAGTTATATATATACACACACACACATATATATACACACACACACATGTGTGTATGTATGTATGTGCATTTGTATGTATATCTCTTTCTTAATGCTAAGATATCCCCAAAAGTTCTCATTTTGAATTTTTATCATTTTACCTAACTGTTAGGTAATGTATAATGTACGGGAGCCCTAAGTAATTGGTATAATTCACATCTTTTTAATCTGGCCATTTTCTGACAGATATGGTAAACCTTGTTTCCCCTCCCTGCTTCCTTTATGTTCATATATATGTGATGGTCATTTTTCAACAGTTAATATACTGCAGTGAATAGTGCATAACTTATAGACTATAAATGAGTGGAGCAAGAAGATTTATGTGGGCTATGTATACATACATACATACATATATAAATGCAACCCACTCACTTCAATCAAAACAATGCTAACAAAAAAAAAAAAAAAAAGACAATACTATTTAGGAAGATAAGATTTTCCCTTTCTCCTGCTACCACTCCAAAAATACATAAAAACTACAAAATATATATGTATAGAATGCAGTTAATAATGACCTATTATTTATAGATGGTACTCAGAAATGAACTGGATCTATGTATACTTTCAAGAGCAAAAAAACCACTGTAAGCTATTACCATAATCTGACTTCCCAACTTAATTGATTTGGGAACCAAGTTAACAAAAGCTCAGTACTGTTAAAAAATGATAGTTCAATTAACACAAGGATGATAGAGTACGTTGGAGTGTCTCTTAACAGCTACTAGTTTTCCTTAAAAATATACATATTTTTACATCTAAATTGGCTTTTAAAATTATTTATAGAAAAGCTGTTGATTTCATCTTTCATATACAATTAAGCCTACCCCATTTCTAGTTTCTTTATATAGAGCTCTTATAAAAGCTAACACCTGGTTTTATGCTACAATTTTTATTTTAATAGCTAATTGAGGAAAGCAATAGATTAAGTAGTCCCCAAGTGAGTACAACAGAAAAAATTTTATATTTGGCTTTGGAATGAAAATTTTGTATCTAATGTTTGAATATGCAGTATGAGGATTTTTAACACTTAACAATGTTGTTTCATTCTTTAAAGACTTCACTCGGGAACAACAGAAATGCTATACCATTTAGGATGAGAATTTTACAGATCAATTTTTCTCAGCTAAAATCCATGCTGAGATTCAAAAACCATCATTTCTTCGACTAATGCCAAACTGTTAGGTCTCACACCTTTTGTAACGGCTGAAGTATTTGTGATTTTTTAAGAGCCTTTCATCTTGACTGGAGTTAAGGGGAGGGGATATAATTCTAACTCAATTACTCAAATCTTTTTCTTTTTCCTCCCATTTCATCCCCAGTAGGAACTGGAATAGGACAAAATATTTGAATAAACAGAAGTTGAAATCCAAGCAGTTTCAACAAGTTTTTAACTGAAGTAAAATGTGAAAGTAGACAATATATAATCAATTACAGAAAAATACAATAATCTTACCATTTGTCTGCAATGATCTTGCCAGCATTTGTTTATCTTCTTTAAAAATAAAACACTATCTAGAGAATCTGTGCAGCACCTGCTAAGGAAATTTCATTTATGCCTTAATTTCAGTGTTTCTCTTTCCAAAATATTATTTTGATAAATATCCAAGTTAAATCCAAGAGCATGTATTTTAAGCTTGAAGCTCTTATTCACCCTTCCGTTAATCTTTTTCTTCAGTCAATCCTAACATCTTTTGATCCTTCAATTACTTTCTTATCTCCTTTTCTACTTTGAGTGTCTACTTCCAGTTTGGCTTTTATTCTATCACCCATTTTCAGGTGGTTATTTCATCCAGGCTTCCCCTCTTAGGTCCCTGCGAACAGAAGACTAAAACCAAGGTACTAATAACTCTATAAGGCATGACCTAATTATCTTAATTTTTAGAGACACCGATGCTCTAGAAATAACTAGACTTCGTCACAACAATCAACAGGAACATGGGCTATTTTTAGTATGGAAAAGATTAGAGTTAGGGATACAGTGGGGAGGGCCTGAAGTTTAAAAAAAAAAAAAAAAAGACTTAAGTTTCAACTCTAATTTTCTGACTCATGTTCAACATAAAGGCTCTAATCTTAAACAAGAAATTTTATCTATGGAACAAGAAGATTTTGGAATTATAAAGTTTAAACATTAAGATATATGTTCTGAAGCAGGCAGAGCATAATTTAAAAGAGAAGGAAATCACAGTTCTGGAATAATAGTACTAGAGTACTGACAGTATCAATTATACACTGTCAGGAAAAGTCGTAATAAGCTTAAGCAAAAACAACTTCATTTTCTCTTTTTCAAAATCAGGGACAGTTAACCCTAAACTTCATGAACAAAGATGAGAGACTTTGCCAGACCACCAAAAGTAGGTCTAAGATACAAAGAAATGTTAAGAACCTCCATTTGAGATGGAATCATGCTTTTAGATTACTGGAGATTAAAATGAAGTACTATAAATTTGTGTCAAAAAAGTCAATTGAATATGGTTAAGGAATCAATAACTAACATTAGTAAAGATAAAGATTCAAGTTTTGAAAAAAAAATTATTAAAAATTACCGATTTTAGGGTAGCTAGGTGGTACAGTGGATAGAGCACCAGCCCTGAAGTCAGGAAGACCTGAGTTCAAATCTGGTCTTAGACACCTAACATTTCCTAGCTGTGCGACCCTGAGGAAGTCACAACCCCAATTGCCTCAGCAAAATAAAATAAAAATTAAAATTCTTTTTTAACCAATTTTAATCATTGAAAAGTAATCTGACTTAAAAAAGTGAAAGAGGATTTTATCTATTGATCAACTGTGCAGATACTAATCAGAATTAATAAATCAAGAGGTCTAGATCAAGAACTGGGAGGTTCTCCTTCAGAGTCAAGTATAGGTCAGGTACAAGAGTGCAAAAAGGGGGGATGGTGGCATGTTTTATGATGGAGAGGACCTGGATTCAAAACTTGCCTTGGTATACACTGGCATTTCTAAAATGAACGGGGGAATAGAAAGTGTTGGGGTACAGCAATATTCAACTGATGACTCTAGAAATAAGCAATTAATGCCTCTACATTGAAAAAGTCCTTAAAAGTTATATTCCTCAGAAAATTCTGTCAATATCACCCATGTAAAGAAAGGATTTCTTAATGGAGAAACACGTGACATTTTTAGGACTCTTCCCTTGGAAATTAAGGTCATCAAAAGAAACATTTGCTTCTCATAAGCAGGATGCCAGGACCAGTACTTCAACTCCCTTCTAGCCTAATTCCCTTTACAAGAATACTAATGCTACTAATATCTTCTCTAACTTCTAAATGAATGAAGACAAATGAAAAATAAAAGATTATGTCTACAACATTTCACATCCTACTACTAATATGAAACTATTAGACAAAAAAGGCATCTGAGGAAACTATTCTCAGATAGCCTGTCTGTGGCAAAACTGAACTGAATGAAGCCTTGATCATCTGGTCAAGCCTTAGGTTTTATAAAGCAGATCATCATAATATATATTAAAGGAACTTAGGGGTCTTTTACATTTTAAGGAAACAGCCCATAACTATAAATCCAATAGGCAAAAGACTGTTGCTTCTATGTTCTGGATTGAGAGAATATAGGTCATTTGGAAGAGACAGGGAATAAGAGTAAATATCCCTGTATAACAGCATCAAACTTCTAGTTGTATGAATTCTAGGTATCATACCATAAAATGCTTTTGTGCAGACTAACTTAAATTATCTAAATTAATAATACCATAAAAGTGAGATTCCATATTTGGGGATACTTATGATATGAACATATTGAGAAAGAAATCATTCAAATAATTAAGTGAAATATCCTAATAGATACTTCTAAGTATAATCTCATCCATGGAAATTCCTACATGTTAATACCAAGATGTGATAAGAATTTCAAGGGAAATAAGGAAAAAACTGAAGAATGTGGGGTAGGAATTTCTAGCATGACCAGCCCTTCGGCTGTAACAACACAAAGTAGTAATCATTAAAATAACTAGGTACTGTTAAAAATCAAAATATAACACAAAAGTAGACCAACACAACCAAAGAGCAAGTTCTAGAAGTAAATGAAAGTAGTATTGCAGGTGTCAATAAAACCAGGAACACACATCATTGAAGTAAGGATTCCCTATTCCATAGAACAGCTAGGAAAACCATAAAGCAGTTCAGCAATCAATACTTTTAGATCAGCATCTTATTTTATATAGCACAATAAGCTCCAAATAAATGAGTAATCTGAATCTAAAATGTCACATCACATATAAAGAGAACACAAGTACTTTACAATCCTATGATTAGTGTAAGAATTAAACAGTACACAATTAAATATGACAAATACAAACATGTTATGGAAACACAATTTAACATAAATCACACATGGTAAAGTGAGGAAATGAGGGGAAAAAAATTAAAATCCAAGAGTTCAATCTACAAGACCAATTTTTGCCAACTATTTCTATATCCAGTACTTCAATTTAACAAGAATGTATTAGCTTTCAGATAACTGTCACTGTAAAAAATTGTTACTGAAAAAAAAAATCCTATTTAACAAATTTAAAATTATCCTTTTCCTTAAGACAAAAAGGATTTTAAAGATATAACTTTATAAGGAAAAAAAAAAGGATATTCTCTGAACTGAAGGATTTGTGCTTTGACATGATCTTCACAAACCTGTCGCAGTTGCTTGTAGAGTGTTGGGGACACTTTGTAAGAACAGAGATTTTCAACAGCCTAGAAAAAAAAAATGAAAAGTATACCTATGTTTATTTATATTTACAACATCATGGAAAAAAGTGACAGTGTACAAATATTTCTCTAGCACACAGCAGGTGGTTAATAAAATTTAATGAATAAAAAAGCTCATAAATTTATTATTTCTTATATTTAAACAAATTAAACTTATATCAAACAATTATTGTTATCAATTTTGTAATTATATTATAAATATAGATTATTTAACACAAAATTGAAAAGTCAACTATATACCTAAAGTGCTTACATACCAGAAAAGGTCTGAGTTTCCCTGACACAAACAACTAGCATCATTCTTGAAATATCTCAAAATATCCTCCCTCCCCCAATTCAAATTTCCTGACAAAAGCCGGAGGAAACTAAGAATATTATTGTAGTTCCCCTTCTTGTTTTGTGACACTCTTGAACATGGATGTTAACTAGCTCTGGCTCAATTTTTTTGTTGGGATCTGAAACTGAGCTAGTATAATAAATGCAGGCAGGTGGGTAAATTTTGCTGACATGTGATTATCAGTAATTTTATTCTTGGATATACAAAAGCAATTTTAAACAATCATGTGAGCTGAAAAAACACAATAGTTTAATTCCATTATAGATATTAATAATCTATACATTTTAATCCACATAAAATATCAATATTTAAGAAATGAGAAAACTGTATTTAATAGGTAAATGAACCTTTGACAAAAGTAAAGAATCCATCTGAATATTCTCCAGGGAAATAACAAAAAAAAAATAATAATTTATGTAAAAGAGAGCATAAATAATCTCTACCATCATAAAGTGGGTTGTAGTTTCTACATGAAGAGAAACTGCCAGACTAGGTGCCAAAAGAATTCACCAGGTAAGTATTGGGGAAAAATGCTTTTCTATTTATTATGAGATTTTCCTTGAAGGAATATCCAGATCAATGAGATCACAGATCCAAAGTATAAAGATGTTCACAGCAGTAGTTGTCTTAATATCTATCCATGTGTGTCCATGTGCACTCCTTATTCCTCCCCCAAAATGCCTCCAAATGGGAGAATGGTTGGCCAATAAATTATACAACTATTAAAAGTGCTGAACACGGGGGCTATGCTGATACACCATTTTTTTTTTCTGTCAGATGACAGAACTAGACTATTACATTTTTAAGGTCCCTCATAGCTTTAAACTCATAAAAGATTAATCTAAAGCCCAGATTATTAAACTGTGGTTTGGCAACCTCCCATAAAGAGTTTCATTATCGGTAACTGTTTGATTTGTATACCTATTCTACATACCAATATATAGAGTCATACAAAAATTTCTTAGATGAAAAGGGAAAAGTGAAAGAGAACAGGAAAAAGTTTAAAATCTCAACATTTTTCTAATTATCATCTTAAATGTATTGATCTAAAATAATCTTATCAAATTCTGTAAGTACATGTCTCAACACATTATACAGTGCTCTTTTGTTAAATAGTCAGCAAAAATCTCCCATTAAATTCACCAAAGTCTATATAAAACTTACCCTTCTATAGATCATTAATGAATTCTATAGAATTATTACATAATGTAATCCTTACAAAATACATGCAGAGCATTCATTATTGGCATAAACTGAAGGTGGGGACATAGCCTCTTTGCATTTACTTTTTCAAAAAGCACTGATAAGGGTATAATATAGATTAGTTAAGAATATACCTTAAAGAAATGACTATCCATCATTTGAGTTGTCATACATGTATCTTTTTAATTCCAAGAGATTCCTAATTCTTTCCCCCAAGCAAAGTTCTCCACAGTAAATATCTGATTTACAATTAAATTACATTGAATCTATGAACAATTTGGGGACAACCTTTGAGACAAACGAGGAAAAATATCAACCTGTAATGACAACATTACTAGACTTGGAAGATAACTTTTAAGTCTCATGAAACAGTAGAGACATAAATGATTTCTGGAATATTCATGCAAGTATTTAGTATGTATTGTTAGGCAATTATGACTTTAGATTCTATTTCTTGTATCACTTACTTAGCACTTATTGAATTAGTAATCTTTTCACACACATACTTTAAACAATTTTATACACAGTGTCTTGAACATAACATGTACTCAAATACAGATTCATTTGCTTTGACTCTAATGTTTAAAAACAAATCTCCCTCATGATGTGGAAAAAGGTTAACATAATGAATTTAGTGGAATATACTCCTTGGATAAGCAATGGTATTATTCCTAGGCACTTATAAGAATGAATTCACTCCAATAAAAGTATTAGACATATTCAGAAATTGGAAAGAGCATAGATAAAGAAGCAGCAGAATATAAAGCATCAGAGATATAGGATTGCAAAAGACGTTAGATGTGGAAAGAGACAACTGCTGGACAACCTGATGATCTACTTATAGCTAAACAATGTCAAGAGGAGTAGAAGTGTTCTAAATAGGATGTTAGGTGGATTCTCTATGGAGTAATTATAACACATGTCTAAGTCAAGTACTATGGGAGGAAGTGCCTATATTAGAGATTACAGATCCATAAAAACATCAGTTATCTGCCTTTATGTTAGTGCAATCCTTCCTGTGAGCCCTAGTGTGACAACTTGGTTTTTCTTGCTTAGCAAAAAGCTAACATGAATCCTCATTTCCCTTTTATTCCATTCAAATCAATTTTGAAGGAATTCCCTTATCTACTAAGACTAGCATCATCTTTTTGTACTATATTTTGTCACTGGGCAAAAAATAACACTCTTATCCTTCCAAATAAGGTGACTATTTTAAAGGTTTTGGCATTTGAAAAAAATAAGGTTAGAGAGCTATACTACATTCATAAATTAGGGTGCATTAAATACCTCAAGCTTATCTAAATTATCTATGTGACAGAATACTTAAGAGTCAAAAGACAAAAGAAAAGAGAGCTTGTACTCTTTTCTGTGATGATGAGTAGGGGATTGGGGGGTGGGGAGGGAGGAGAAGACTGAGGAGGGGGAAAGTATATAAAAAAAAAAGAACCCATCCCCAATGAACTCTAGTAACCCTACTTACATATAAGATAAACTTTACAGGATCTTACCTTTCTGGCTTCTATAGCTCCTATGAAATAATTGAGAGCTTTTTATACTCAAAGGCCAATATAAGCTCACGAAGCAATATGTGGGACTACATTTCTGTCACCAACCAGGTTTGTATGTATCAGACAGTAATAACCCTGGGTCTAAGTTATTGTACACAAAGAAATGAAGAAGTGGCTTTAGAGAAACCTTGAAATACAGAAATGAAGTGAGCACAGTCAAGAGAACAATTTATAACAATTCAGAAACACAAGAACTATGCAGTGCAATGCAATGGCCAATCATGATTCCAGGGAATCCTTGATGAAGAATGCTGCCTATATTCTGACCTCTTGCTTATTAATTAGAGTAATTATGTAGATTAAGACATGTTTCAGGATATGGCAACTAGGGGAAAAAAACTAGGATTTTGCTTGACTATGCTCATGTTACCATGGGTTTTTGGGGGGGCGGGAAAGGGAAGATATAGGAAGAGGGCAAGTTAAAAATTTTAAAAAGTTCAAATCTGATTCTAAGAAATGGATCTTGAATGACATTGTATCTCAAAACCTCACAGGCTTTGTGAATGTCACTGTTTATTTCTGTAGTTTTTGATCACTTAAGAAAAATTATTTTTAGATTGCTTCTTCACTTTTGTCTAAATGGTCTTTAAAACACTAGTCTTTTTTTTTTTTTTTTTAACACTATCAGGATCACGGATTTTTAGCTTTAGGTTCTTAGAAAATCATTTTTCATGTTTTTTTTTTAAAAAAAAAAAGCCATGACACTTTAACCTATCACTCTGAAAAAGTTTCCAGTGGCTAAATCACCACATTTTTCTTTCCTAGAATTAGTTTTTCATGTCTTCACAAATATACTAAGAACAATTAACACTTTTCAAAAAAAAAAAAAAAAATTTCTATTTCAAATATACCACTCCTACAGGAATTATCTTTTTAGTCCTGAAATTATGAAGTTTGGTTTGATATTTCTTTCCTCTCTATTTTAGCCTCACATCATCATACAGTCTCTTCCAACTGCTCAAATAAATTTATCATTTCATTTTTTTCTTGGCCTTCATATTTGTATTTCAAAGGTCTTATGGTGGGGGGAGAAGGGTAGAGAAGAGATTGTATAGGGGAGCCTGCCCAAAGTTAGGGCCATTTCTTCCCCTTTTCCCAGGTGTGGGCTAGTTCCAGGGGGATTGAAAGCAAGATCAATGTTGAGATTTGTGGCCTCTCATTAGACTTCACCAGACAAGCCTAGGCTCCAAGCCCAGCCCCTCCATGTTCAATCTAAACATGGCTATGAAAGAACGTATGAGTGCTCTCTACTTCTTTCTCATCCACCAATTTTCTGAGGCACTCACCAACTTGCAGTTAAAAAACTAAGAATATCACGTATTACTCTAACTCATGCCACCATATTAGAAATGACCTTTTGATTCTTAGGACATCCTGAACACCTGCACCTGCAACTTGGAAGCCCAGACCCTGTACCAGAAACACTGGTAATAAATATCCATAGCAGCCTCCTTGAGCACCAAAGAAATTCACATTGAAGTATGTTATGTTGAGTGCCTCCTGCAGAGAGCTGCTCTGACCTGACAGGATGACAGCATGGTAAGCATCATCAAAGAAGGCATCATTGTGCCGAACAGATATCAGACATACAAGGAACTGGGCGGCCAGATGCAGTTCCCCAGCTACTCAAAGGGAGAAAAGTATAGTTATTTTAAAGGAGGGGAGAAGCTTGGTATGGGCACTTTTTACTTGACACTGTCCATGCTTCCCACCATGATTCTATGA
>JAJPUD010000074.1:577121-600495 GCA_023553655.1 Myrmecobius fasciatus | reverse complement strand
ATCCTTAGCATAGAGAACGTCAACATTTAAGAGCTCAAGAAGCTCCTCCAGCCTTACCTGAAACATTATCCCAAAACGTTATCTTCCTCCTCTTTCCCGGCCAGATCAAAACCATCAAACGTCACATTGACACAACCATACAGCACTTTTAGAAGCACTGGAAGCAGTTCCAACTAGATGCTATTGGGAGCTCATGTGATGCTTCACCTACAAATGGAAGATGGCCTACTTCCATGCTGACCTGTTCAGCAAAGAGAACTTCTGGTCCAAGGCCACTTATATCTACAGGAAAGCTGCCAATCTCAGTGTATCTGGAGACGATGACTACAAGCCTTTTGAAGACAATGAAATAGAGCTTTCAAGTTGTGCCAGGATTAAAGTTCAAGATTGCTGTCAAATCGCTGCCTACCAAACTTTGCCATTTGGAAGTCTTGGCAGTACCAGTCTGAACCTCACCTTGCTGCCTGCCCCAGCTCTGGCAATGATATACATTTGGAATGGCCTCGCAGTGATTGGGAAGTAGCAGCAGCTGATGGAGGATATGCTGGAAATCCTCATCAAAAAACAGGAGCTCCTGGAGAAATCACCAGTAAATAAGATCTCAGTGGATGATCTGTATACAGTAAAGCTATTCTAGGGCCTGTGTCTGAAGTACCTGAGCTAGGTCAGGGAGGCCGAGAAAATTTCCAGTTTAAACCATGCCAGGGAGAAGATGATTAAGTATGATCATTACCTGACCCCAAGTTTTTTGAACTCACTCTCTCTGCTGGAGAGCTTGCTGCTATGCCTGGAGTTGAGCAGGGCCAAGGAAGCCCTGCAAATGCTGGAAATGGCCAAACAAAACTACAAGAATTATTCCATGGAGTCCAGGGTGTACTTCTGGATCCAAGCAGCCGTGCTTCAGGTGAAGGCAGCCCCTGACAATGGGGGAAGCCCCCAAGTGTTTGGAGTGCTTTACCTTTGGGTCCTTGGGCTGATCAGATGAGAAAAAACATTTCAGGACAATCAGCCCCTACCTCCCATCTCTTGAACCAATTCCATAGGAAGATGGCCAGTGGTGGATGGCAAAGCAAAGGTAGAATTGAGTTAATTGGATCAGATGGTTCCTCCTTTCCAGAGCCTGCAGTCACCCCCAAACAGGTCAGCAGTCTCTCCTGTGGTATTAACACAATGTTTCAAGTTACTATTTTCCTTAGAAATATGAAGGTACCAAGGGGGTCCCTCAAGAGGCCCCAGTCCACTTGCCTCTGTCTTGAATCCAGATTAGTCATAAATGTTGCTCCCTTGTATACGAAGCTGGAGGGAGACACTTTTCAGGTTTCCATCTCCATGTTCTGTAGCGGGACATAATGCCTATGGCTGGGCAATAGATGTCCCCCCAATGTCTAGGAAGGATCCATCTCCTCATGGACTATCTGTAGTCTTTCATCTTGAAAAGCTTCTGGGAAGTAGGACCCACAGGACTTAAGAGTAGATGCTAGAAGAAATCTTCAGGGGTCTCAAGGCACATATCTTCAAAACTTCAGACTTGACCCCAAACTCCTGGTGTCTCTGCAAGAAGCCTGAACAGAGAGGAAGGCAGCAAACTAAATGAAGGTAGGATAGGCAAGGCCTCTGGGAACACTGTCCATGGGCCTGATGAGGACCAACATGTCATCCTGCCACATTGCATCTTTGACATCCCATCAAAATCCCAAAGGAATGTGTGAAAGCAGTAGTCGTCTTCTGAACTTTGTTTTAAAACACTCAGTTTATTTAATGACAATGATCTTTCTCCATGACCTGTTCAGTACATTTATGATTTTTTATGGTTGAGAGAGAAGATAGATTTCAGCAATAAAAACTTAACCATTTAAGAAATTTAAAAAAAAAAATGCTTAAAAGACACCCCAATTCATTTGTCTAAAATCATATTCAGCTTTGAAGGAGGAAATTATTCTGGATTGTAAACCTCTCTTTTACCTTCCGTAAACATATTCCAAGACCTGCTCTTGTTTATATAATAATTATGTCTTAGATGAGCTTGAGTGTACTTACAAACCACTGCAGGATGCTTCCCCCACCCCTTTCTTTTTTGCTTTTGGATTCTGGCTATGACATACCTGGTACTTTTTTCTTTGGAGTTTCTTTCATGAGGTCATCAGTGTATGCTTTTCTTTTTACCTTTGTTTTGTCCTCTCATTCTTGCAAATAGTGCAGTAGATACAGAGTGCTAAACCAGGACTCAGGAAGAAGAGTTACACTTAACCACCATTTGCCTTGGTTTCCTCACCTGTAAAATGGGGATAACAATAGAAACCACCTCCCAGGACTTCTATGAGGATCAAATGAGACAGTAAATGTAAAGTGCTTATTAGCTATTAACACATATTATGTAAATGGTATTATGAAGACTGAAATAGTGCAAGCTTAAAAAAAAAAGTTTTCGGGGAAGTCCAAGTGACCCTAAAATTAACAGACCTTTATTTTTTTTAACCAGTTTTTTTTTTTTTTTACATTGAAGAAATTTCTTCATTTATTTTTGTTCTAATATTTCTTCCTTTCTCATGTAGTCCCTCATTTTTTGGTCTAGTTTAGGCTTCAGGGATCTTTTACTCTGTAAATTACCATTTCTCCTCTAAACTATTTATTCTTCCAATTTTCTTCTAAAGCTTTTATTTTTTATCTTGTTTCATTTCTCCCAGGGATTTATGTCCTAATTGTGGAAGTTCATCTTTTTCTTGGAGGGAGCTATTTTTGCAGCTCTTTGCAGCAAAGAGTTCTTTTTGGGGATTTATTTACAGTAATTATTGATAATAGCAGTTGTTTTCTTTGATATACTCATTTTTCCTTTACTTCCTGAATTGTGGTTTTATACTGGAGCCAGCCTCAGCCCTCTGAAATGACTTTGGTTGCTGTACTGAGCCCTTTTTGTTGAGTTACATATCCCATTGAATCTTGAAGGTTCAGAACCTTAGCTCTTCAGGTTCCAATCTGAAAGGTACTAGGGAGCCTCCTAGGCCTGGAGTATCTTTCTGCCTTCTCTGCTGCTTGTTTGGAGAACAACACTTTCTTCCACCGAAAAGTCTTGCAGAGCTTGACAGCTACTCTGCTTTGCCAATGATTTTGCTCCTTGGGGGCCTCCTTTTTTATTGGCTTCTGGCTTCTAGCAGATCTCCTGTGCAATTCTGGGGTGAAAGTCACTTACTGTAGTTTTTCATTGGATTTATTGATCATTACTTGTTATGAAGAAAGCTTCAGGATTTTGCTGGAGTAGATATGTAGGCAGTTACCTTCCTTATTACCTTCAAGGATTATCTTAGAATCAACTTGCTCCCCAGAGATTTCTCATGATTTCTTAGGGTAATCTTGTTTTCTTTTCAAACATTCCTGTAGCATTTTGGCTGACCTTTCCTTTAACCCCTTAACTCTCTATCTTATATATGACCAATTCAGTCCAATACAACATCCCTAGACCTGAGAATATGAATCTAGGGGCTGAAAACATTTCATTTTTGTCTTTTGATCCCTATTACTCTCAGCACAGTATCATGAATATCATGGGCACATAATGTCTGTTAAATAAATGAATATTATAATTAAATTACAAACTCTTTGAGGATAATGTTTCAATTTTTTATTTTTGTACCTCTAGGGTCTGGGAGAGTAGCATAGTTCTCTAATTCTCAAAATCCATCACCAGACCCCATCATCCCCTCAAGCTATCATTCTCTACCTCTTTTCTCTTTCCTAGCCAAATTTCTAAAACAAAACAACACAACTGTCTACATTTGTTGCCTTCACTTCCTCTCTTCTCAACCATTTGCTATTTAGTTTCTGACAATATCAACTCAGTCAAATATACAGTTATCTCCTTTACTGCTAAATCTGATGACATTTAATCCCACTTCAGATTTTCATGACCTCTCTATATGTGACAGCAATGACTATCTTCTCCTGGACCCTTTTTTCCCTCTAACTTTCATGATACTGCTCCCTCCAGGTTTTTCTACCTCCAATATGATCATTTCTCAGTCTTGGGTCATTACCCTACAGTGCACCTTAACAATGGGTATACCCTAAGGCTCTGTTCCTGATACTCTAATCTCTACATTCTTGCCTAATGATCCCATAAGCTTCTAAGAACACAGGTTTAATTATGTGTTTATAATGACAACTCTGAGTTAAACAACCAACCTGAGTTCCAATTCTATATTACCCAAATATCCATAATACCACATTTCCCCTTTTTTTGATCTTTATTCATTATCATAAGAGTCATCAATGATCAGAAAATTAACATAGCCTTTTATTGTATTTAAAGAAATTTCTATTGTACATGAAAATATAAAAGTTTAAAAGTCTAAACTCATTTAGAAGTAGCTTGACATAGCGGCTTGAGTCAGAAGAGCTAGATTTGAACTCTGCCCCAGACACTGTAATCATGGGCAAGTGATTCAATCTCTCAAAGCATTAGCTTCACGTGGAAAGTAGGGATAAAAATACTTTCACTATCTACCTCACAGGGTTGTTTTGGGTCAAGCACTCTGGAAGCTTAAAGTAGTAAGTATATCAACATGAGTTATTTTATTATTAGCTTTCTGTTTTAAATTGTAGCAATGTTCTTGTCCTAGTCTTACTAAAATTGAACATGTGCTCTAAAGACTGTTTAGATCTTAACAGTGGGGGAGGCAAGCAAGTTTCTAAATAGAATATTACCTTATCTTCAAGTTTCCTTTAATAAAACAAAAAGAAAGAAAACTCCATTAGATCTGGAGACTGCTAATGTAAAAATATTCTTTCCCCAGACTGCTACAAACACTTTAAGCATTAAGAAGACTTGGAAGATTGAAAATAAGAGAGTAAGAGTTTCAATTTCAGAAACATCAAAAAAATTAACAATTTGGTCTCCCTAAACCACTGCTAACATTTTCTTGAAAGTCTTTCAAACCTCACTGTCGGGGAAAACTGATCTTAAGTTATTCCTCAGTTATTCCAGTTACTTTACTCAGAAAGTTCCTTGAATGCACTTAGTCAAAATTATGAGAATCTGGAGTCTCAGTACCTATACTTTATTCTAAAATACCAAGTTAAAAATCTTAACTGACCTGGTGTTTGTTTTGGTTTGGTGATACTTTAGTATAAGACCAATGTTAAACAGCTCCTGCTGATGAATAATACAAGATATAGCTAATAATTATGTGAACAAGATTTATTACAACAGATGGGAATATTGCCTGCTGCTACACAAAGACCTGCTTTACACACACACACACACACACACACACACACACACACACACACACACACACACACACACTTTTAATTACAAGCACTGTCAACCAATAAATTGGCCATTTAATCTTTAAATCTTTGTAAAGCAATGTGATTCTGAATATGCCTTTCTAGTATTCAGCAAGATACGATTTATGTGATAAGTGTGAGCACCATGTTATTCAAGAGTACAAAAATAATTTTCTCCATAATAGGCATATATCCCAATACAGTGTAAGCTACTGGGTCAACAAGGAGTAACACATAAAATGATGATTAACTTATTAATTTTTATGGAGAATGCAGAAAGAACAAATTTCATTGCTTGATAAATCACAGAATTTGGAACTTTATTAAAAATTTCTTTTTTTGACAGCTTTATAACCTGTAATTCATGGAAATAACTATCCTAGAACCCTAATGCCTTAATATAATTCAGACCTGAATCAATTTTAACTTTAAACAATAATGGAGGTATATATATGCGCACAAATTCTACTCATAATTCAACATTAAAGTCAGGAAAATTGACTTGTTAGGAATGTGCTATGTATATGAACAAAAAGCGTAATTCCTATTTAGAATAATCAGAATACCTGGCCATAATTCATGAAGATTTATTCAAGGGGGCTTAAAAATATCTAGCATTCTTCTTCAGTATTAGATAAACTTGAACATTAGATGCCTAGTTCACTACCTTTCAAATTATGGAAAGTGATACTATCACCTATTTGAAACACGACAATATTTCTTTGTCAGCAATTTTGAGAGGCTTTTGACATTAGGCAATCTGGATGGCCATTAAATACCAACAATCAAACTTCTCAATTAAAAGCAACTGTATTCTTACTGATTTGGAATACATATACACATATATATATTCCATAAAAAAAAAAATTAAAACCCAAAAGGGGGTTCTACAGCTATGAGAAGTGATATGGATGATTTTACATGAAACAGTGAAAATGCAATTATAAACTACTAAGTGAGGGAATTCCTGGGAAATAACAAGATTTACACAGTTCTCAGGCAACTTTCTCTTTTTCCCATAGGATAATTTGACCTTCTGTACATTCAAATATTTAATATGATGAACCACATTTTTTAGGAACTTGTGTCATATATTTTAGTTATTTTGGATACTAAATAACAAGACTGGTTAAAAAAAAAAACTTCCCTTTGGAAAAGATTTTGTTGGGAAATATCAGATGGGGAAAAAGTATGCTACAGATTAAACAGCCTAAAAAACAGGAAAAATGGTATAGCTTTAAAGCATGGCTCAAGTAATTTTCACACATAAAGTGATGTATGTAGTAGATGCTTAATAGTTGCTTGTTGAGTTTTCAAGCAAAAGGTTATTCTTACTGGAGTACCACATCCCCCAACAAACAATATTGTAATTTATCTTTAATATTGTATTAAAAAAAAATCCTCCACTAAAGTCTCAGCTCAAAACATCATTGTGGCCAGGTGATCCAGGGTTTTCATAAATCAAAAAGAATATAGTCACTGTTAGCTCTCTACCAAAATGAAAACATTTGGTAAACTGTAATCTGAGGCTGTATGGAGAAACTAATCTAAGACAACGGAAGGATAGAGGGTATTTTTTTTTTTTTTTTGCCAGAGCAACTTTGGAAACTTATCCACGATAAAGAGAATTAAATTAATGTTGGACTGATACAAGGACCTATAGATGAAATCAGTATACTTGAACTTATTTTCAGTATTTCTCAAGAGCTAAGTTTTAGGTGGTTTAAACAATTCCTTCAATCTTAAATTTATCAATCTAAATTAATGACCAAAAAAGATTTGAAGAGTTAAAAAAGTGTTTTGTGTCAACTGAAACTCCATGTGTTCATTTAATACTCTGGGATAAACAAATATAGAGGAACCCTGATATTTTATGGGATTTCATTACAATTAAAACCTCAATATTACAAGAGAGGCACTCACAAATTTCCTCAAGTATTTCTGGAGCACCAGCATGATTCTTCATACATGCTCAAGAGATTAACTTTCCAGATAAATTAGTCTGCAGAATCAGTATCCATAGGAAATCCAAAGGGAAACTTCTTACAATCTATCAATAAGCATTTATTAAACACAGACTATGTGCCAGGAACTGTGCTAGGTTCAAGAGACAGAAAGACAAAAGTGAAAATCATAAATTATTGCCCATGGAAACACATTAAGGGCCTTTATGAGACAAGAGTAGCACTTTATATTATTACTCCTAATTTTATCTCCTATTGCTTAATTTTCATGAATTTTGAGAAATTTCATTTTCATTGCTACTCTACACCACAATGTCAAATTCTTGCAATGGTATAGAATATTATTGGATACTACCCAAGGTAAAATCTTCAAAGAATTTAGATTTATAGGCTGCATGCAAAAAAAGGGACATCCTAATTATTAAGAGAAGTTTTACTCTGGGGGGATGTTATTAAGATATAGATCTTGATATAGGCTTCCTAGAGTGCTACCTGCTGGTGACTTCTTTTTCATTTCACAAGTTAGGTGGAAGTTACAGTTTGCCTACTAACCTAAGACAACCTCTCCTTATGTCTTGTATTTGGGTTTTTTGTTTGTTTTTTTACAATGTTGCATGTTTAAAAAATATTTTTAAGTATTTTAATACTTAAATAAAAGTGAAATAAAACACAATCATGCAGCACTATAAAAAGAATTTACCCCTACGTAGGGCAATCTGCAGGTTCCAAAAGAGTTCTATATCATTTTTGACATATCACCAGCAAGATTATGCTAGGAGTCATACTAAGAAGGAAAAGGAGCTTTGCATTAGATCTGAGCATCATAGGCCTGAAAAACAAAACAAAACAAAACAAAAACCCACAATAAAGGAAAGATATTTAAAACAGGTATCCTTAAGCCTTTTTCCTCCAATTATTTAAGACAGTCCACAATGAAAAAAGTATAGTAATTTCTTCCCCAAATTAAAATTCTATCCATTGCCAATGTTCAAACTTCCAACAAGAGACTCATATTGCTCTTTCACCAAATGCAATGAAAAATTTCAGACTTCTTACATTTGCTCAGAGGGCTTATTTATATTAAATCTCTGAAAGACAAGTAAGATCTTTTTGTGTCATGATAAAATTTATCTTTTATTACACTTTGAGAAAGAAAATGGGAATGTTTAGAGTTTTGTTCTCAGCTATCAGACAGAATGAGGCTTTCAAAAATTGGCATTCAAAATAAACACCCTCAATCAATCGATTTAGCATTCTGCAAACAGAAGAAAAACTGACATTCTCAATTCAACAAGTATCAACATTTTACCAAAACTCTATTCCATTGACAACATTTGAGCCTTACCTGGTAGAGTTCTTCAAGGTTGTATTTAATGGAGGTGCTACTTTGTATGGCCCTTACTGCTTCATGAAGTTTCTGCCATGTATCCTGAGTGTAATTATCTGGCAATTTCGGTCTGTCTGTAAAAGTATTTACAAAATAAATGGAAAACAATTTGCTTACAGCCAATCACTTTAAAAAGCCTACCAAACTGCATTCAAAACACTGGGCATGTTAGGTTAACACAGAAATTAACTTCTAAATTAGGAACTATTTTCTATGTCATATTTAGCAATAATGATTCTTAGGTTAAGGTAAATGTACAAGTAAAATGCAGGTTTATAGTTTGTTTTATTTTATTTAAAAACATTTCCTTAATAAAGATATAAATATATTGGGCTCCAAATAATGACCAGTTAAAATTTAAGTACTTGTTTTAAGTATTCAATAATGGATAAATTACCTTGGCTCAATTACTAACATGTATTGCATATTAAAGATGCCTATTTGCTAACACTATGGTTAGTTTGTATACAGTAGCAGAAAAAAGAAATCACTACATACGACCATTACAGAAAGCAGTAGTGTTGATCTCCTAGGGTAATACTTAAAACTTGGATGATACTTTTTTGGGGGGGGGAAGAAATAATAATTTCATTACGGTAGGGAATTTGTAGTGTGTAAATTTCCTTCCAAGGTGCACCCCTAAAGAGTTTTTAGGACACTAAGAATGAGTGATTTGCCCACGATCACACTACTAGTATGTGTCAGGCACTGGACTTGAACTAACTCCAAGGTCAACTATCTACTGAACCTTTGCCTCACATAATTAACAGGCCCTCATAGACATGTATCAAATCTATGGGTGTTTAAGTTCACTTACCAATTCTACAAGAAAAATGAGGAAAACTGCTAAAGATGACATTGATAAAAACAAAATTAAAATACACTACCCAAAGTACTTGTCAAAGTACAAAGTCTAAGATTCAGAAGCTCTTAGACTGGCCAAACAAGTTTTAAAAAGTCAAAATATTTTCCAAGGGAGTAATGAGTATTGTCCAGATCTTAAAAATAAATAAATAAATAAATAAAAAATTGAGAGCCTTAAGACCTACTTGGACTCTAATGAACCTTAAAGATGCCTGCTCATATTTCATTTGATTCACCTAGCTTTTAAGATCAGGAAGTTAAAAACAAAAACGATCATTTTTATTTCTCCCCACGCTAGAAAATAAACGTACAATTACTGTTGAGACTTAAAACCCTCAGCACCTGTAAAGGTTTACTAACATTTCTGAATGGTCTTGGAAACAGAATCGACTGCAGGATACAAGCAATACCTCACATTGGGAAATCATTTAAGGCACAACGACAAACCAAAGTATGGGATACTAAAGGTGCATTTGCAGTACCCGTTATTAACCTCTTCTCTGAGATATTATTATTCTCTACATACAAACCTAATAAGATAACTGGAAGGACTAAGACCAGACCCCTAGAACAAGCGACTTAGGGGGCAGGAGCTGAGGTTATTTCTGACAATAAGAAAGGAAGAGGAGGATTATCTCTCAGCCAACAAACTGGAGTGGGAGGGCCCTGGCCCACAGAGCGAGGTCACCAAAGGTCACTGCAGCGCGTGCAGGCGGCGGCCCTCCTCGGAGCCCCTTCCCCATTGGCTGCCGCTGAAGTCATGCAGCTCAGGGATTCCTCAGGCAGCGCGGAGCCGAACTAGCGGGCCGCCGCCGCCGCTTGGCTGGGGACACAGGAAACATACTCCCCCCCCTTCTCTTTCGTACTCCGTGAAAAAACACGCTAATATCGTCGCGGATCTCCGCCTCCACGGCGCGCGCCGCCGCTGGAGCAGGGGAGATGGGACGGGTCAGTCTGAGAGAAACAACCCCCCCCTTCCTCCCTCCCTCGGGACCCTGGGGGTGGGGAGAATGGGGAACAACCCCAACCCGACAGGGCCCGACCCGGTCCAAGTCTGCCTCCCCCCCCCCCCGCCTCCCTCCGCGCCCTCACCTCGTTTGCACACACTTACCTACCTCTGAAATTTTTAATCACTAATTTCTTTGAGGAGCCGCCACTGCCCCCGCCCCCCCCGGGTTTCGTGGCGACAGCGGCCGCCGCCAGGGAAGCGGGTTTCGTGAGGCCATTGGTGTGTCCAACGAGAGCCGAAAAGTTCCCCTTCTTGGGGGTCTCGTCTGCCATGTCTACTGCCGAGAAAACAAACCCGCGGCGGCCGCTCCGCCCCCCCACCGGGCCCCCGTTCCCTCCTCCTCCGGCCGCGGCCCCGGTCTCGCTTCCTCCTCCTCCTTCTCCCAATACCCCGGTCTCCCCGCCTACTTCTCCTCCCCCCGCCCGGTGCCCCGGTCCCTCCTCCGGAGGTGAGAACTAGGCCCCGGAGGGGGACAGCTCAGGGAGTTCCAACCAATCTCCTCCAGGAGACTACTGGGGGGAGGGGAGTTAGAGGGGATGGGGGAGGGGGTGGTTCTCTACCAGTCCCTTTCCCCTCCCGCTTCTCCCCTCGCAAGTGAACGGTGCTACTACCGCCCGGCTACAAGGCTGAGGACCTGAGTGGTATACAGCTTGCCAGTGTCTTCCCTGCCCAACCCAGGGTTCCTCGTCTCCTCCCACTGCCCCCCCCTTCTCCTCCTACTTCTCCCGGAGGTTCAAACCTCCCAGGCGCCTCCCTGCTTCCACCAGCTGCCTCTACTTTTAGCTGGGCTCAGCCCTTCTCACAAGGTGGCACCTCCTTCTTCTCAGAAGAGCAGAGAAATGGAGCTGATAGAGGAGGCCTCAGAGCGTCGAGGTGGGAAAAGCAGCCGATGAGTAGTTAGCCCGCGACTTCCAACGGACCCTCAAAAGGCCACACTCCTCAGCTTCCTCCCCCTCCCCAACACGTACGATCCCCACCCCCACCCTCCCACCAGTCCGGGTGACTTCCGCGCGACGCCCCACGAGCCGGCCTTCCACGTGCCCTCCCCAACTGTCAGTCTCCTCCTACACACGCGCCCATACACAACACTCTCTCTCCCTATTGTTCACCTATCCCGCTTCCCCACCCCCTTCTCCTTACTCCCTTCCCTCCCTTCAGGTGCGACCAGTGCGGACGCCTTATTCTTCCCAGCGACCATTGTATGTTCCCATCTCAGCCTTTAGGGCGGGGACGGTATGCTTTACACGTGTGAACACGAGCCTTCTAGACTTTCCCGCTGGTGAGAGTGGCTTGTAGGTGGTGGGAAGGCCAAAGGTGATTAAGGAGTCCCTTTGTAAGGACCCGCCCGAGTAGCCGTTCTGCCGGGCACGCCCAAAGGCCGGACCGCCCCTCAGGCGGCCGCCATTCCGGTGACGTAATGGTGGGGCTACCACAGGGAATAAGTGAATGGGTGGTGAGATGAAGAAGAGAGACAGCCTATTTAAGGCGGTGGGCTTTGTCACAAAAGCATAACACAAAGTCATTTTTAAAAAATTTAATTCGCCGTAAATCGAGTTAAGAAGCGGCATCGGATACTACCTCAGCCTTAATATGGACCCAACCCTAAAATCGCTGTCGCTGAGCATTCATTTCCAGAGAAGCTCAAAAAAGTAAACTTTTGCTCGCTCTTCCTACCGCCTGTGCAGCCGCAATCTGTGGTTCCCAACCCAGTCCCCAGAGAAACATTAAGACCCCCTCTCTCCTACTTCCCCCCCCACCTAAGTCGTGGCTACCTAGTGCATCCTTAGCCCATCACTCCGAGCTCCCCACCCCACCTCCCGTTCTGGCCCACAGGTTCAGAAAGACGCCTGAGCTTCAGAGGCAGGTCGAGAAACATGCGCGCGCAGACGCGTCCAGCAGCTCTCCCAAAGAGGCAGAGGGGGCGGGGCTCCCAGAAGGCGCCCGGTCAGCGGAAGTGACGTTACCACATGCATAACCTTTGACCGCGACCTCTTGGAACTAAATCCGTGCTACTAACTTGTAGTTTAATTCTCTGAGGTTGCTCTGTCTCCTTTCTCCCTTCCCCCCAACAGTTTTTGTTTAATTGGGCGGAGAAACCTTCCCCTTTTTGGGCGAGCCGTCCCCTCCATGGCGCACATCACTATCAACCAGTATTTACAACAGGTAACTTCCCAGCTTCGGGAATCCCAGCTGGGCCGGGGTGGGGGAAAAGGGCGCGGTCGCTGCCGAGGATGCCCCTCGGCTCACTTCCCTTTCTTGAAAGGCTGGCGCCTTCTAAACTACCCGTACTAGCTTCAGCACGAGCTTCTCCTTTGAGGGGTTTGTCTCCACTTTTCCATAGGTGACACCGCTCGAGGCCCTTCATCTCTTCAGGCTTCCCCTGCTCTAGGAAGGTAACAGCTTTTAAGAAATGAAAAACGGGATCGGTGGGTGAAGCCAAGAACCGATTTTCAGGCAGTGTTTGGTCTTCAGCTTTTTAATTTGGGCATTTTATGTTACCATTTGTCTTCTAGGACCGATGCTATTCATCCAAATCCAGTTGCCGTGTGTTTTCCTTTATATCTGAATAAGCATCCTTTGTACTGCTCTGGTTCTGCTTTTCTCGGTTCTGTAGGAATGCATACAAATATAACAGTCTTTTTAAATTCCGAATTCGCTGTTGCTTTTATTTTTTTAAGGGCACTAAATTCATGTACTCCGGTTTTGTTCATCTGTTCACAATTGACGGGTGCGATATTTTGTTTACACTTTTAATTCCATAAAGAATTGTCAAGAATGTTTTGGTACATAATGGGATCTTTCCAGTTTTTACCTTTTTGGGGAATATGAGCAGTTAGAGCTAGGTCAAAGGGATTGATTTGGTGGGTTTGTTTGTTTGTTTGTTTTTTATTAATGTATTTCAAATTATTTTCCAGAACATTTTGGACTTATTCGTGGCTCTCCCAACAGGATGTTAATAGCTGTCTTCCCACACAGCCTTTACTACATTGGCTGCTTTTTTTTTTTTTAAATCATAGCCATATTTTCATATCATAAAGTAGGGAATTATTAACCTGAAATCCATGTACTTAAAAAAAAGTTGATAATTATATTTAAACTAGTTTCATTTGTAATTCTCTGAATTTTATGCATTTAAAAACATCCCAAAAAGGGATTAGTAGTCTTCATTAGACTGCTGAAAGGAACACGAAAAAAAGGCTAAGAAGTCCTGTCATAGAGGGTGCCTTTTCAAGCCTATTCATTACTTTTCTTCATGTACTCAGCTCCCATGAAACTGACCTACTTACTGACCCTCACACATAGCATTATTTTTTAACCTCTTTTTATCTTTTCAATGCCCAGATGTACATTTTCTTCATCTTCACATCTAAGAATCCTGTTTCCTTCAAAATTCAATTCAAGTTTCTGCACTAGGTCTTTCCTGATATAGCATCTCACTGTGATCTTATATTTATTTTGTATGTGTTTATATCTGTTTTGTCTGTCTTTGTGGTTCTCTCTCAGAATACATGCTTCTAAAAATCAAGGACTGTTTTGTGTCTGTTTCTCCAAAACTTAGTCCATCCCTGGCATATAGTAGGTGCTTAAATATTTGTTAATAAGATTGATTTTGGGGTCTGGGATGCTTGTATTCATTGGCAGTCCAGTGTAATTTCTCAAGTTCAGTTCAACTTCTCTCCTTCCTATTCAATTCTAGATGTTTGTGCTAGTTAGCTATCTAATTAGATATATAGATATAAACATGCACTGATAGACTAAATAAACTTCCTACACTTGCATTTCCTGATCTGGATAATAGGGATTCTCATTTCTCTGTGGATTGTCTAGCTAGTCTTTAATGTCAGTGGTATCATTGAGGAGACCAGAACATATCACCAAAGAAGAGAACCCAGCCATCTTCTAGACTCTTCCCAGGCCACTGACCATGTCAGTGATGAACACCTTTTGTGAGTGTGTCTTCCTGTCTTCCTTATCATCAGGTAATATTGAAAATTGGAGGATGATTAAAGTTGCTTCTAATTGTATTTATCAAAGAATCTTAAGTGATTTTAACATTTGTTTCTGGGGTCAAGTGCTTTTTTTGTGAGTTTAGAAAAGAGTGGAGATTAATATTTCTTACATATTTTTCTCAGTTGTGTGATAGTACTACTTTAGAAAACTATTTGCACGAGGCAGCCCCTTTTTTTCTTGTTTTCACCAAGGATTTGCAAGTATACTACACACCCTTGGTATGTGTTTAGATCATTTTGTTAGTAATTTAATTCACTTGATCTCTCTCCCCCCTCTCTCTTCCTCCTCTTTCTTTCTCTCTCTCTCTCTCTCTCTCTCTCTCTCTCTCTCTCTCTCTCTCTCTCTCTCTCTCTCTATGTGTCTGTTTTTTTGTTTTGGATAATCCTCTATTTTTTCTTTCCATTTTGGCATTTCCTCCACTACTCCCCTCGTCATTCTGTGAAGGAAATAAAAACTTTTTATTTAAAAAAAAAGCCCCTTTTTTGTATTTTTTGCACTTACAAAAATATATTATTATCCATCTTTAGATTGAAATTTTATGGATCTCATTTAACTTAATTTCTTTATGGAACCTACAGTGCTATTTTTAGTGGGTTATTAAAAGAACAAAAAAGAGGATTGTATAAGAAACTGAACTCCTGTTACATAGTTTAACTATATATACATATATAATACATAAACATATATGTAAATTTGATAATAAAATTATTCTATTTGTGTCCTCTTTTACATTAGGATAATAGGATCATAAGGGAATTTAGAGGCAAAAAGTACGACCATATTTTTTACAGATGAAGAAATTGAAGGAATAGAAGTTGAGAGTTACATAGCTACTGTTTACCTGAGATAATCATTGAACCTAGATCTTACTGACTCCAAAGCCTTTGGCCATAACCATAAACCATGTGGACTCATTCTACAATCTTTTATGTATTAATATACTTTTTTTTTGGCATCACTCATTATCTGCCTTCTCCCTGGGACCTCCCCTCCCACCTAACCTTCCCTTAAAGTAAGTGTAGTCTCACAAAATAAATCTATACGTTATCAATATCTGAACTCAGATGTTTAATTTATATTCTTTACACTCGTACTTCATTGCTTTACTTCAAAGAGTTGGGAAGCATGCTTTATCAGTTTTCCAACATCTTAATTGGTCTTTGCTTTAAACAGAATTCTGTTTAATAATAGAATATAGAATAAAGATTAAAAAATAATAATAAAATGAATTAGATTGTGTCACGTAATTTGTTCAGTCATTTCTCAGTTGATGTTTGCTACAGCAAAAAAAAAAAAAAAAAAAATACTGTTAAAAATTTTTTTGTTTGTAGGAGGCCTTTTTACCGTAAGACCTCTGAGTTATATGCCTAGAAATCCAGTGGTACCACTGGAACAACCATGATGCAATTCAGTGACTGCTTTTCAGAGTAGTAGAACTAATTTATAGCTCCAATAGCGCTTTTGTGTGCCTGTATTCTCATAATCACTCCATGAAGTACTGTTGTCCTTTTTGATCATCTTTGCCAGTTAGATGAGTGTGAAGACCTCAGAGTTGTTTTAATTTGCATTTTCTCTCATTTGTAATTTGAAGCATTTTTTCATATGGAACTATTTATCTTTTAGGGATTAAATCTTGTTTTTAATTATATATTTACATCAGTTCTACACATAACTTGGATATTAGACCTTGAGGAATATGCTGCAAAGATTCCTTCCCTCCCCCCAAGTTAGCTGTTTTAACTTCTAAGGGTATTGATTTTTGTGCAAAAGTATTTTCATTTTTTGGTAATCATTATTGTATATTTTATCTTTTATGACCATCCTTATCCTGTATTTAGTCAGGAATTCTTTCCCTTCCATAATTGTGAAAGAAGTAGGTATAACAATACCTTCATAACCTTAATCCATATAGTCAGATTGCACTGGAATAAAAAACTTCAAGTAATAATCAGATTTAATTGTATGTGATCTTACTCATGTGCAGCATCACCTCACCTGTACAGATTACTCAGCCGCACCTCATCTTGTATGTTGAAGATCTTCCTTTAGCTCTTTTAAAAATGTATTTTTTTAAAATCACAAAAATCTGCCTAATCTGTCTTCCACCTTTAGCCCCCTCCCAAAATAAGCACTCAAGAAAAATATAGAACACTTATTATAAATGTGTATGTGTAAGTTTAATCAAGCTAAAAAAAATGTCCACATTTGTCATAGCTTAAAAAAAAAGTCACCTGTTTATCTGGATCTGAGTAGCATGTTTCATCGTTAGTGGTCTGGAATTGTTAGTTGTTATTATGATCAGAGTTGCTAAATCTTTCACAGTTTTTATTTTTTTAACCATAATGTATAAATTATTTTCCCTGTTCACTCATCTCAGTTCACATAAGGTTTCCAAAATTTCTTTATAACTATCCTCTTCATTATTTGTTATAGCCTGATACCATTTCATTATATTTTATATACTAGTTCATTCATTGCCTAATTGATAGATACCTCTCATAATTTCCATTCTTTCATTGCCTCAAAAAGAGATAAATATTTCTATATATCCTTAAAGTTTGTTCTGTGTAGAACTGAACCCTTCTTATTTCTCTCCTTTATTTCCCTGTTGAGTGAAATGTTTCTGTTCTTGGCTCTTAAGTGTATTTATATTTTCTTCCTTTTTTTTTTTTGGCTTTTTGCTGAGGCAGTTGAGGTTAAATGACTTGCCCAGGGTCACACAGCTAGGGAATGTTAAGTGTCTGAGACCAGATTTGAATTCAGGCCCTCCTGACCTCAGGGCTAGTGCTCTATCCACTGTGCCACCTAGCTGCCCCTATATTTTCTTCCTTTGACTAGTTCAGCTGAGATTGAGATTCTACTGTCAGCCAAATTATATACCCTGATTACATGAGATAATTTCCCCTTACTTTGCTTTCCCCCTCACAGTGTATCCTCTTTCCAGTCTTTTCTTTATTGTTGTCAAGGCATAATAGAGCCATTTTCATGCTTTCTTTCTAAGTGACTCAGGGTGATAGTGAGGACCCATATATCTTTTCCTCATATTTGAATATAAGCAGTTTATTCTTTAGTGTCTTATGATAGGTTTACATGTCATACATTTTATTTATTTATTTATTTTTTTGCTTCTGTGAAACGTCATAGTTTCTACACAGCTTTAGTGTTAAGGAATGTTTAGGTGGTCCAAAATGCATACAGATATCATTAAATTTTTAGTTATAGCTCTGTCTCTGTCTATATCTACTATGTACCTACTTACCTATCAACCATTTATTCCTATGTAGGATTATATTCAATTTGGCTGGGTAAATTGCATATTTGGTTGTAAGCCTATATCCTTTGCCTTCTGAAATGCTGAAATGTTGTCTTCCAAGCTCTATTTCTTTATAGTTATTGCTGCTAAATTATGTATGATTCTATTTATGGAAACACAGTATTTCCTTTTGGCTACTTGCAGTACTTTTTTTTTTTTTAACCTGGAAGCTCTGGATTTTGGTTATGATGTTCCTGAGTTTTGTTTTGTTTTTTCTTTCTGATAAATGATGGGTAGTTTCTATTTCCATTTTGTCCTTTGCTTCTGAGAGATCAGGGCAGTTTTATTTTATTTTATTTTATTTTATTTTTTATTTTTTGCTTTTTTGCTGAGGCAATTGAGGTTAAGTGACTTGCCCAGGGTCACACAGCTAGGGAATGTTAAGTGTCTGAGACCAAATTTGACCTCAGGTCCTCCTGACTTCAGGGCTGGTGCTCTATCCACTGCGCCACCTAGCTGCCCCTAAAATTTCTTGAAATAAACTCTGAGATACCACTACTACACACCTGTCAGATTGGCTAAGATGACAGGAAAAGATAATGACGAATGTTGGAGGAGATGTGGGAAAACTGGGACACTGATACATTGTTGATGGAACTATGAACTGATCTAACCATTCTGGAGAGCAATTTGGAAGTATGCTCAAAAAGTTATCAAACTACATACCCTTTGACACTAAGCAGTGTTTCTATTGGGCCTATATCCCAGAGATCTTAAAGGAAGGAGAGGGACCCACATGTGCAAGAATGTTTGTGGCAGCCCTTTTTGTAGTGGCTAGAAACTGGAAACTGAATGGATGCCCATCAATTGGAGAATGGCTCAATAAGTTATGGAATGTTATTGTTTTGTAAGAAACAACCAGCAGGATGATTTCAGAGAGTTCTGGAGAGACTTGCATAAGCTGATGCTGAGTGAAATGAGCAGAACCAGGAGAACATTATACACAGCAACAAGACTATATGATGATCAATTCTGATGGACATGGTTCTCTTCAACAATAAGGCCAGTTCCAATTGTTCAGTGATGAAGAAAGCCATATAGACCCAAGGAGAGCCCTCTGGTTTCTGAGGATGAACCACAACATAGCATTTTTACGCTTTCTATTGATGTTTGCTTGCATTTTGTTTTCCTTCTCAGATTTTTTTTTTTCTCATAGATCCAATTTCTCTTGTACAACAAGGTAACTATAAATATGTATACATATATTCTGTTTGTCATGTATTTTAACATAATTAACGTGTATTAGACTACCTGCCATCTAGGGGAGAGGGTGGGGGGGGAGGAGGGAAAAATTTGTTACAGAAGGCTTTACAAGGGTCAGTGTTGAAAAATTACCCATGCTTATGTTTTGCAAATAAAAAGCTTTAATTGGGGGCAGCTAGGTGGCACAGTGGATAGAGCACCAACCCTTAGACCTCTTTTTTTTCCCTAAGAATTTTAATTAAATTTATGCCCAAATTATGTTTTTCTTGGAGGCTTTGCTGGCAGATATTTTAGAAGCATTCTTCTGTTGTGTCTTGAGCATCTTGAGCATCATTACAGCTTTTTATGATGGTATTCTTTTTTTTGTTTACTTAGTGTTCCAGCCCATTTTTTGACTCAGGAGGACCTGAGTTCAAATGTGGTCTCAGACACTTAACATTCCCCAGCTGTGTGACCCTGGGCAAGTCACTTAACCTCAATTGCCTCAGCAAAAAAAAAAAAAAAAAGCTTAAAAAAAATTTCTTGAAATGTTTCTAGGCTCGTTTTAGGGGGTCTTGGCATTCAGGTAGTCCAATAATTACACTTTTTTTTTCTCTTGATCTGTTTTTGAAGAGTTTTATTTTTGCTATGAAAGATCCTATATTTTTGACTTTGAATTTGAGTCTTTTGACTTGACAAATATTTTTGACTTATGAAGTAATTGGCTTTTATGTGATCCATTCTAATTTTCAGAGAATTTGTTGCTTGAGCAAGGCTTTGTAAGTCTTGTGACAAGCTATTACTTTCTTTTCTAGCTATATCTTATTGAGCTCTCATAACTTCCCAATTTTTTCCTGTAGCACTCATTCATAAGAACATTTTTAACTTAAATTAAAAAAAAAAAACAACCACTTAGAACTCTTTTTTTTCCCCCTAAGAATTCTAATTAAATTTATGCCCAAATTATGTTTTTCTTGGAGGCTTTGCTGGCAGATATTTTAGAAGCATTCTTCTGTTGTGTCTTGAGCATCTTGATCATCATTACAGCTTTTTATGATGGTATTCTTTTTTTGTTTACTTAGTCTTCTACCCCATTTTTTTGACTTCAGACCTGATATTAAGGCTGGGCTCTGAGTACTTGTAAAAGAAAGATCTAGCTAGGATAGTCTTGTTGTTTCTTGGGATATTGAGCGCTGGATTAATACCAGAATCTCAGGGACAACTTAAGTGCTTCCAGAGTGGTTTGATGCAGGACAAAATTTGATTTGAAGTCTGCAAATTCCTGTCCTGGTCTTAATAGCCAAGTCCAATAGTCTGTTGTTACAATCAGTCAACCTGAAAGCTGGTTCAGGAGAATAAAAGTAGGCTCCCCTGTTGGTCTGGTGTTTTTGCCCTGGTTATTTCCTTACACACTTCAGACTGGGCTTAGAAGCTAGAATTGATAACCCTGATCTGCTCCTGGGCAATGCAACTGCTACTTATTTCTAAACTTGTTTCTTCTTCTCTGTGTACAACAGCCTAAGCCTACAACCTCTCTCTACCAAAGAATGCTACTGTGGTTGCAGGTCACCTCCTCATTCTGCCCTGGATCTGTGACCTGAAAGTATATAATGGGTGACAAAGTTATCAGATGATACCCATCTGGGACCTCCTGTTACACTTGTGCACAGCCTCTTTTCTAGTGTAGAAGTGCTCCCTGATGGAGTGTTTCTGGCCAGACCCTCTCTAGTGTCTGTAAACCTCTCTTGATTGTCTTACTTAGTTGAATTGGGCTGGAAAAATGACTTACTATGACTTTGTGACCAAGATTTGGTCTGTCATGATTTTTAGATCTGTTTTTGTTTTTGTTTTTTTGGTTTGTTTTTTTTTAAGGAGAGGGACCTACCTGTACTGCTTCCTGCTAGTCATCATCTCAGTCAAGCTCCTATAGGGCAGGAACTTTACAAGTCACTTAACTTCTCTCTGGTTCAGTTTTCTCACTTGTAAAGTGGGGAGAACAATAAAATAGTAGCACCCACTTCAAAGTTGTTGTGAAGACCAAATGAGATATTTTACAAGATGCTTAACATAGTACCTGACACACAGAGAATGTAACAAACATTTATATAATACTTTCTCCACCCTCTACTTCCAGCCAAGTTTCCTTCTTTTAGGTCTGAACTAAAGCCTTACCTTTTAAAAGAAACTTTTCCTGGTTCTCCCTAATCTTAATACCTCCTCTCTGAGATTATCTGCAGTTTGCCCTGTTTATATTTTGTTTGTACAGGGCTATTTTCATTGTGAGCTCCACAGAGTGCAGGGTTTTTTGGGGAGAAGGGGAGAGATGTATCCTCAACACTTAGCACAGTGCCTCACACATAGCAGTCATTTAAAATGCTTGTTATTTGACTTATCCTAGTGACCTTATCCCTAAATAATTGAGTGAACTTAGTAGTTGGAATAATCCCTAGGTCAGTAAATATCTCAAGACTACCATAAGGACTTAATTGAGAATATTTTGTTTTAATTTAGTATTTTTCCAGTTAAAAAGAATCAATTTTCTCCCCACTTGAAAAAAGGAAGAAAAACAAAACATTATACAAAAATAGTCAAGCAATAGAACTTCCCCTATTGGACATGACAGAAAAGTGAGGGAGAGGCTGATTAAATCATTTGTCTTGAGGTCTTAAGGTGGCATGTCTCTTATCATACGCCCTCTCATTATTGTACTGGTCAGAATTAAAGTCTTTTTTAATTTTTTTTATTTTTCTAAATGCAAAGATATTTTTCAGGATTCACCTTTGCAAAACCTTGTGTTCCAAATTTTTTCCCCTCCCCTGGACCGCATGCAATCCAATATAGGTTAAACATGTGTAGTTCTTCTAAAAATTTCCATATTCATCATGCTGTGCAAGAAAAATCAGATCAAAAAAGGAAAAAAAAAACACGGAGAAAGAAAAAGCAAATAAACAACAAAAAAGTGAAAATACTGTGCTTTGATCCACATTCAGACTCCATAGTTCTCTGTGGATGTTACTTTCTATCAAGTCTTCCAATTGTCTTGGATCACCTCACTGTTGAAAAGAGCCAAGCCCTTCAGAGTTGAAGTTGTTGTCTTGTTGTCATGTGCAATATTTTGGTTCTTCTCACTTCACTTAGTATCAATTCATGGCTTTTCTGGAGTCAGCCTGCTCATCATTTATTATAGAACGATAATATTCTATTACATTTGTATACCATAACTTAATTCAGCCTTTCTCCAACTGATAGGCATCCAGTTCCTTGGGGTTTTTTTTTGTTTGTTTGTTTGTTTTTTACTTTACAAAAAAGGGCTGCTGCACATGTGGGTTATTTTCCCTTTTTATATCTGGCATACAGATTCCAGTGGAGACACTGTTGAATCAAAAGATATGCACAATTTGATAGCCCTTTGGGCATAGTTCAAGTTGTTCTCCAGAATGGTTGGATCTAATTTCACCAACAATGATTAGTGTCCCAGTTTTCCCACATTCCCTCCAACATTCATCATCTTTTCCTGTCATTTTAGCCTATCTCAGAGTATGTAGTGGTACCTCAGAGTTGTCTTAATTTGCATCTCTCTGATCAATAATCATTTAGAGGATTTTTTAATGTGACTAGAATTTTTTCATCTGAAAATTTTTCTTATCTTTTGATAAATGGTTAAAATGGATAAGATGGGGCAGCTAGGTGGCACAGTGGATAAGCACCAGCCCTGAAGTCAGGAGGACTTGAGTTCAAATCTGGTCTCAGATACTTCCTAGCTGTGTGACCCTGGGCAAGTCACTTAACCCCAATTGCCTCAGCAAAAAGCAAAAAGCAAAAAAAATAAAAATAAAATGGATAAGATTTATCAATTGGAGAATAGATTGTATTCTTATAAATTTGAATCAATTATATATATATTTTAGAAATGAGGCCTTTATCAGAACCCCTTGGATGTAAAAAAATCTTTCCCTAGCTTTCTGCTTCTGTTCTGATCTTGGCTACTATGTGCACACACATTCAAAAGCTTTTTAATTTAATGTAATCAAAATTATCCATTTTGCAATGTTTGTGGCAGCCCTTTTTGTAGTGGCAAGAAACTGGAAATTGAAAGGATGCCCATCAGTTGGAGAATGGCTGAATAAATTATGGTATATGAATGTTATGGAATATTATTGTTCTGTAAGAAACGACCAACAGGAGGATTTCAGAGAGGCCTGGAGAGACTTGCATGAATTGATGCTGAGTGAAATCAGCAGAACCAGGAGAACATTATACACAGCAACAAGACTATACGATGATCAATTTTGATGGACATGGTTCTCCTCAACAATGATGTGATTCAAACCAGTTGTTCAGCGATGAAGATAGTCATATAC
>JAJPUD010000074.1:555561-576721 GCA_023553655.1 Myrmecobius fasciatus | reverse complement strand
AGCTTATCTTGGTATTTGTTGTAACTTGCTCATCTATATCCAACTTCTGCCAGACTACTTTCCTGGAGTTTTATTTTTGTTTAATAGTGACTCCTTACCAAAACCTTAGGTCTTTGGGTTTATCAAAACACCATGCTATTTCATTTACTTGCTTCTACCCAATATCTTCAATTGACTTTTTTTTAAATAAGTAGGAAATAGTTTTGATAATTAGTGCTTTGTACTAAAGTCTGAAATTCGGCATGCCACCTTACTCTTTCTTTTTTTTTTTTTCAATATTTTCCTTTGTTGTGACTGAAATTAAAGTAAACCGAGGCACAAAGTTCTAAACATGATTAATTTATTAACAAAGGGCCAATTTGCTAGTAAATAGGGTCTTAGCTTCCTCAGATGGCTAAGACTGATATAGGGCTAACAGATAATTTTTATGGACAAAAGAAACACTCAATGTGAACCACAACACAGCATTTTAATGCTTTCTGTGAATATTTCCATGCATTTTGTTTTCCTTCTTAGGTTGTTTTTTCTTCTTCTCTTTCTAGATCTGATGTTTCTTGTGCAGTAAGATAACTGTATAGATATGTATACATGTATTGGATTTGTCATATAATTTATCCTATTTAGCATGTATTAGATTACCTGTCATCTAGGGGTGGGGGTGGGGGGAAGGAGGGGAAAAGCTTGGGAAAAAAAAAGTTTTTGCAAAGGTCAATGTAGAAAAATCACTCATATGTTTTGTAAATAAAAAGCTTTATTAAAAAAATTATCCATTTTGCATTTCATAATGTTCTTTAATCATAAATTCCTTCCTTCTCCACAGATATGAGAGGTGAAATATCCAATATTCTCTTGATTTACTTAGGGTATATCACCCTTTATGTTTAAATTATGAACCCATTTCGACTTTGTCTTGCTATATGGTGTTAGGTGTTGGTCAATGCCTAGTTAGAATTCAATCTTTAAGAGTTGTCTTTATACTCTGAGGTACCACTACACATCTGTCAGATTGGCTAAGATAACAGGAAAAAGATAAAGAGTGTTGGAGGGGATGTGGGAAAACTGGGACACTAATACATTGTTGGTGGAGTTGTGAATGGATCCAGCCTTTCTGGAGAGCAGTTTGGAGCTGTGCTCAAAAAGTTATCAGACTGTGCATACCCTTTGCCCCAGCAGTGTTTCTATTGGGCTTATATCCCAAAGAGATCTTAAAGGAGGGAAAGGGACCCACATGTGCAAGAATGTTTGTGGCAGCCCTTTTTGTAGTGGCTAGAAACTGGAAACTAAGGGGACGCCCATCAATTGAAGAATGGCTGAATAAATTATGGTATATGAATGTTATGGAATATTATTCTGTAAAAAACAACCAACAGGATGATTTCAGAGAGGCCTGGAGAGACTTACATGAATTGATACTAAGTGAAATGAGCAGAACCAGGAGATCATTATATGTGGCAACAAGAAGATTATACGATGATCAATTCTGATGGACATGATTCTTTCCAATAATGAGATGATTAATGCCAGTTCCAATCATCTTGTAATGAAGAGAGCCATCTACATCCAGAGAGAGGATTGTAGGAACTGAATGTGGATCACAGTATAACATTCTCGCTTTTTGTTGTTGTTCGTTTGCATTTTGTTTTTCTTATTCATTTTCTTTCCTTTTTGATCTGATTTTTCTAATGCAGCAAGAGAATTGTAAAATATGTTTACATATATTGGATTTAACATATATTTTAACACGTATAACATGTTAGATTACTTGCCATCTAGGGGAGGGAGTAGGAAGAAGGAGGGGAAAATTTGAACACAAAACTATGCAAGCATCAATGTTGAAAATTATCTGTGCCTATGTTTTGAAAATAAAAAGCTGTAATAATTTAAAAAGGTGGGGGGGGGGAAGTACGATAGTATTGACCTATGTGCCACATCACCACATATTGAAGAAATGCGTCATACTTAAAGGGAATGGATAAATTAAAAAAAAAAAAAGTTGTCTTTATGATGTCATTAGGTAACTTGTTATGGCTCTGCTTACTTTTCATTAGTTTAAAACAAATGTATTTTCTGAAACTTGCATTCATCATTTTCTTGTGATGGAGTCATCCAGAGAGAGAACTCTGGAGACTGAATGTGTATCAAAGCATAGTATTTTCACCTTTTTGTTGTTTGCTTGATTTTTTTCCTTTTGATCTGATTTTTCTTGTGCAGCATGATGAATATGGAAATATGTTTAGAAGATCATCATTAGAACAGTAGTATTCCATTACAAGAATGAGCATCTTTTTTTTTTCCCTGAGGCAATTGGGGTTAAGTGACTTGCCCAGGGTGGCACAGCTGTTACATGTCTGAGACCAGATTTGAACTCAGGTCCTCCTGACTTCAGGGCTGGTTCTAAGAATGAGCATCTTTAAAACAGATTGGATTGACATTCAAAGCCTTCTACAATTTGAAACTATCCTATCTTTTCAACCTTATTTTATACAGTTGTTTCCATTCTAAACTCCATTAAAACTGTACTACTCCCCTTAAATATTCCCTTACATCTCCTGACTTTATTTTTTGCTGTTCCCTATATTTGGACTCCTCTCCCTCTTTCTCATTGTTTTGTAATCCTATTCATCCTATAATATGCAGTTGGAAACCAGTATCTCTAATGAAACTTCTCTCCCACCCCACCTATTCTCTTTGAACTTTACACAGTACTTTGTTTTCTTAAATGTATTTATTTTCTCAGTTCTCATGTACTTATCATGTAATGTTAACTATGATTATATATGTACTTTTCTATATGTGTTTTATTCCACTGCTAGTTTTTTAGTTCTGTGAGGGAAAGTAAAATGTCTTATGTCTTTTAGCTCTTCTTTCTACAAAATAAATGCTTAATTAAACTTATTGAATAATGAATGAGTTTTAAAATAATTCTTGCTAAGAAAATGGAATAGTAGTTAATTGGGGATGTATGTCTGATATAAAAGTTAATAACTTACAGAAGTATAATACTAATTTGTATTAGTGTAGAATATGATTCTTCTTTCTTTATTTTTTTCTTTAATTTTTATAGGTATATGAAGCAATTGATACCAGAGATGGATTTTCTTGTTCAGAGTTGGTATCTTTTAAGCATCCTCATGTTGCAAATCCCCGGCTTCAGGTAGGTGAAATGTGTTGAGGGGAAAAAAAATAAAAATAGCCATTACCTTAAAGGAAGTTCAGAGTTTGAATAAAAGCAGAAGTATTACTATTAAAAAAAGTTCTTTGACTATATAATTTCAGAGTCTTTGTTTCATAGGATCATATTTAGAGTTTGAAAGTATCACAGTGGTCATCCCATGTCTTAATTTTATAGGTGAAAGAGGCTAAGCAGCATAGCCAGTATCACCAGTAAATAGCTTAACTGCTATAGTCAAACCCCTTGTCTCTTCACACTAAATTCAGTGTTTTTTCCATTGTATTTGGCTGTTTCTCTGGCTTCTAAACTCCAGATTTCTTTAAATTTACAGAATAAATATGTGAATACAATTTTTAATTCTTCACAAATCCTTATTCCTAAGTTATTTCAGGAGAACAAATATAAAATTTGAGTAAAATTCAGTTCAACTTTTCAAAAACCCTATATCCTGATTCTTTAAATTTGTAGCCTTAGAGGAAAAGGAGGGATGGGAGTGGGGGTAGAAATTTCCAAACTACTCAACTAAAAATTTCATTTGGAAGGGAGTAAGATGATGTGGCCTTAAATGAGACAATGTGAAGAACACCTGATTTGAAGTCAGAAGACCTCAAGTGAATTCTTGTTTGTTTCTAACTTGCTTATTGATTGATTTTAGTAAGGTATTTTGCCTTAGTGTCTAAATTGTCTTGTTCAGAAATGGAAATATTTGCCATATATAGTTGAAGTAAATGATTTGTAAATATAATTATGTAAAAAAATAAAGCACAATATGCAGATCAATAATTACCAGTGGAAATAATTCTAATAGAATTGCAGTCTTCATCTTGTAGTTTTCTTTGGTAAGAGTTTTTAGTACTCTGAAGTACTTTCTTACATTTGGGATCTTCCCATGTCCTTTTTACACTTTATCTCCATTTTTCACCATCAGAATAGCTTTCATAGCTTCGTGGAAGCACCTAGAAGTTTGCCACCACATTTAACTCCCTTTTTTTTTCCCTCTATGCCTGGGTTTTGCAGCATGTAGAACCCTATTACAAAGATGACATTTGCCTGTAGGTTCTACCATCTAATACAGGCCATACTGAACAGTCTGTAAGCTGGAATTTTCTGGTCTTAGGATACAAATTAATGCAACATTTTGTTGGTTGGGGATGCTGTTAAGGGTGTCAGATTTCCTTAAGGGGAGGGGGGCAGTTCTTCATAACTTCCCTGAAACATTATAATAAAATGTTGAGAAGAATTTTAATCCTGTAAGGCATTTAAAAAAAAACCAAAACAACAACAACAAAAAAACATTTAAAATACTTCCCTACTACAGGTTCAAGTTAATTTTTCTTTCTTTTTTTCCCCCCCCCGGGTTCATGCTAGTTAGTGGAGAATGGTTTAGTTGGTTTTGTGAAATTTATAGTCAGTTGACATCTTCCAGAAAGTAAGTTAGAAACTACATCTCTTGAATATTCTGATTGGGGTTTGACTTCATCTTGTACTTACCAGTGACTAAGCAATTTTTTATCAGGGTCAACACTTGCTTTTTTTCTGGGTCTGTGCCATTTCTTTTCTCTCTTTAAGTCTCTCTCTTTTTTTAATGTGATGGAGTTTTATGATTTTTTTTTTTTTTTAAGAAAAATCCACATTATAAACTCTAACAGCAGGATGCTATGCTGAATTGCTAGTTCTCTAGGAATTCTTTTAATACATTGAGGAAGTAGTTTTTCTAATTATCTTCTTGCTTTCCTATATATACCATATTGCTCTTTTTACCTTTGTCATGTTACGTGATTTCTTGTTACTTGGAAAGTCAGCTCTATTCCATTATCCATATCACCCTATTGTATGAGAATATTCTGTGCTTGAGTATTAATTTTATTTTTTAATTAATTATTTTTGGCTATTTTACAACTGAACTGAGGCACAAAGAAGTTCACCAATTTGTTCTTATCACGTATCTAGGAAATAGGGAGTATTTGATCTCAGATGTCCAAGAGGCCAAGACCAACTTCCTCATTTACCAACCCTGCTTCCTTGAGGTTTTACTTTAATATCTGTATGAGTCTGCTAGAAATGAGTTTGTCCCCTGAGTTTAAAGAAAATTAAGTAAAATTTGAATCTGTTCATTCAAAATCCTTGATCTATGTGCTCTGGAATTTGGCTATTACTGTATAATCAGTCTTGAGTTGTGGATTATGCTATTAAGAATTACAATATTTTTTTAAAATGTGGTTTATTTTTAGGATTTCAAAAATTTAAGATTTTTTTGATAAAAATATGATTCAGTTACTTTTTGTTATTATTTTCGTGTCACCTTTGTGCCAGATTTCTTTGTTTGGAGACTAAGAACTTTTGCATTTTATTTCTAGCTTGTTGAAAAACTTCTTATATTAATTCCAGGCATTACTTAACTGATCTTTCTGCCTGTGCATTCACTTGAAAGTGATTTATCCTTAAAAGTAGACCTTTAGACCAAAGTTTGAAGTTGTTGAAGGAAATTTATTGAAAGTTCTTGGTCTATGCTTTGAAAAGTGGGAGTTAGTGATCCAACCATTCTGGAGAACAATTTGGAACTATAAGGGCTATAAAATTGCATACCCTTGATCCGGCAGTGCCACAACTGGACCTGTATCCCAAAGATATCATAAAATAGGGAAAAGGAGCCAGATGTGCAAAAACAGTTTGTAGCAACTCTATTTGTAGTGGCAGGAAGTGGAAAATGAATGGAAAAAATTTGGGGAATGACTGAATAAGTTATTGTGTGTGAAAGTAATGGAATATTATTGTTCTATAAGAAATGATGAACAGGTTGATTTCAGAAAAGCCTGGAAAAACTTAAATGCACTGATGCTGAGTCAAGTGAGCAGAACCAAGAAAACATGGTACACAGCAACAGCAAGATTGTTGAGATCAACTTTGATAGACAGCCCTTCTCAGCAATTCAGTGATCAAAGGCAATTCCAGTAAACTTTGGATGGAAAATGCCATCCACATTCAAAGAACTATGGATACCAAATGCAAATGGAAGCATACTATTATCACCTTTTTTTTTCCCCCCTTATATTTCTTTCTCTTGGTTTTCCCTTTTGTTCTGATTTTTCTCTCCCAACATGACTCATGGAAATACGTAAAAAGTGAATGTACTAATATATCCTAAAAAAAATAAATATAAGTAAGTAGGAGTTAGGCAGAAGAGCAAAGAAGACATTTTAGATTGAGAGAGCTAGATGAACAAAGCTGGAGAGATAAGAATTAGCATGTTAAATGCAGAAACATTGTCTAAATCAGAAAATTCATATTGAGAAATAGGGGAAAATGAAGGTGGATGTAGTTAGTGCAAGATTTAGAAATTCTTGGAAATTATGAAGATACATGTACATGGATTTGATATAGTTGGCAGTAGAGAGCCAGTGTTGACTTTAGAGCAAAGAAGAAAAAATACTGCAGATTTCTTTGTATGTCTACAGTAGAAAGTGACTAAAATAAAATCATTTTAAAAAATGTTTATTTAGGGGCAGCTAGGTGGCGCAGTGGATAGAGCACCAGCCCTGAAGTCAGGAAGACCTGAGTTCAAATCTGGTCTCAGACACTTAACATTCCCTAGCTGTGTGACCCTGGGCAAGTCACTTAACCTCAATTGCCTCAGCAAAAAGCAAAAAAAAAAAAAAATTATTTAAAATTTAAATACAAAATCAGAAAAAAGAAAAAAATTGTCATGTATCCAGCAGAACAAAAGAGAGGATTCAAAATATGTACCAATTTCCATTTTAAAAAGCATATATAATAACAGAAAATGTATTCATGTATACATCTTTTCTTTGCTTTCTTGGGTTTTTTTTTGTTGTTCTTAACTGCAATTTTTACTTTATTCATTTTTTTCCCCATTTTCCCCCTCACCTCTTCAAAGCAAGTTATAATTAAGCACAAATATTTAGGTATTCATACACATGCGCATGTGCGCACACACATATACATACACATCTGTCTTTATGTTCCTATACATACACTTACCTACATCTACATGCATGTATAAACCTATATACATATATACCTACATACACATTTAAACCAATATTAACATGGCTGAAGATGTAATTTTCTCTCTTGATAGAATCTTTTAAGTTTGACTTTGTCTACTTTTTTTTTCCTTAAATTCTGGTTCTGATCATTGTTATTGAGTTGTCTCCTGTTTCCTATCCCTGCTTACTCTTCTACTTGACTTCTATTCATTATCTTGCCTTGCTATTACTTAACCTCCCCATTGCCATTGCTGCTGTCCCCCATCCCATGGATCCCTGTTAAACCCTTCTGGATGTATGTGTATTATTCCTTCTTTAACCCATTCTCAATGTGAATAGGATTTCAGAGCTACCAGATTTCTTCCCCCCTCTGGTTCTCTCTCACACCTCATTCATTGAGCAATACTACTGTTTTTACCTTTTCCTACATGGTTCTATTTTTTAGAATTGTATTATTCAGCTCTGCCCCAGTCTTTCTTTTGGACTACACAATTCTCATGACAATCTTAGACGTTTGGTTTATATTTCCATCTATACAACATAAATAATTCATCTTTGAGGCCCTTGAAATTGATCTTCGATGTTGGCTTTTAAATGTTAAATTTTCTGTTGCATTCAGATGTGTTTGAGACAAAATCCTGAAAATTTGACAGTCCATTGAATGTCCTTTTTTTTTTTTTATTCAATATTATGCTTAGTTTTGCTGGATATGGTATTTTTGGCCACTGGCCTAGTTTTTTGATTGTTGATACATAAAATTCCAGGCCTCTGGTCTTTTATTGGAGCTGCAGATAAATCCTGTACCATTCTTAATTGTAGCTTCAGCATATTTGAATAATTTTTTGTTTCCTGTAAAATTTACTATTTGATCTGAGAGTTTTGAAATTTAGCAATGTTGTTATTGAATATTTTCTTTATGGTTTCTCTTTGAGATGGTGATTGATTTTTTTTTCTATTTCTACTTTCCCCTCTTCTATCATTTTAAGACATTTTTCTTATATTATTGTGTCAAGGTTCATTTTTTGGGGCATAGCTTTCTCTTCTTGATCTGTTGTTTTTCTTAAGATGTGTCACATTTTCTATTTTTTCATTTTTTGTATTTCATTTTACTGTTCTCTAATAATTTCACTGACTTTCCCTTGCCCAATTCTGATTTTCAAAGGGTCATTTTCTTTTTTAAGACTCTAAATCTCCTTTTCTAGTTGGTTGACTTTTTCCTAATCTTATTTTTATTTTTTCCTTGGTGTGTCTCATTTGATTTCCGGAGGTTGGTTTTTTGTTTTTGAGTTCTTCTATGAATTCTTGTTGGACAAGTAACCATTTAATTTGGGGGGTAGGAGAGGGTTGGGTTTTGTTTGTTTGTTTTTTTTTTGTTTGTTTGTTTTTTTAACACTTCAGTATCCTCTGAAGATGGATATCCCTATAGTTAACTTTCTGTGGTTGGCTTCTTTCTCCTTTGCCTGCTCTATTTTTTTTTTTTTTCTTTAAATAATTTGTTAGTATAATCACCTCCAGACCTAGGATTAGGGGCTGGGGGGAAGAGATGGGGACCATGGTTTCACTTCAGTTCTGACCTAGAATCCCCAAACAAGAACACCACCCTTCTGTAAATGCCCAGTGTTCCTGCTTCACTGCTTCTGCATTCTCCTGATCCTTCTTTTGCAGGGTTGCTTCTCAGCAGCACAGCTGTGTCAGGTTCTTTATCAGCAGAGGTTCCCTCAATATCCTAAATTCTAACTCCCATACTATCCCAATAGGTGGAAAAAGTTCCGGTGTTTGTGGCTGAGGCTATCTCCAAACTCAGCAAGCCCCAGATGTCCGAGTTTGCAGTTTCAGAGGAGCTGGCTTGAAGATGTGTACACTTCACAGGGGCCAAACCTGTGGCCTAAAGTCTTTATTCCAGTCTTCTCAGGTTGTCCCAGGAGGACTTCTGTTATGCCCCAACTCTTATTTGTTTTTCACCAGTGTGTGTTCTCTTTATGGCACAGTTTTGTTTTGTGGGGGAAATTTGGAGAGCCTGGAATTTGGACCCACTCCACCATTTTCCCAGAATCCTCCTAATAAAATCATTTTGATGGAGAAAAAAATCTCAGTTCTTGGTAACATACTTGAGGTTGACAAAAGAATCTTAAATGTAGTCTAGACTGGATCAATCTCTAACCTGTGGATGGTGTGGAGTCAAACAGTGACTAGAGATAGGTTTCAGAGTGAGGAAAATGCTGGCAAGCCAAGTCCGCCTTTTGGAGAAGGAGGTTTCTTTATAGCAAGAGTAGGGTTTTGTTTGTTTTTTTGGCTGAGGCAATTGGGGTTAAATGACTTGCCCAGGGTCACACAGCTGGGAAGCATTAGGTGTCTTGAGTTTAGATTTGAACTCAGACCCTCCTGACTTCAAGGCTGGTACTCTAGCCAGTGCACTACTTAGCTGCCCCTAAGAGTAGGGTTTTTAACCACAAAGCTGAACCACAACAAACAGTTCTTATAGGAGACCCATGCTTGAAAACATTTATTGGGGGACAATTCAGGTGTTCTTGGGTCTCGGGGACATTTCCTATTTGATTGTCTAAAGTCTTAAGGGTTGTTGAGCCTTGTGATCATTCAGTTGAGTACTGAACCATAGTTAGAATGGTGGGAACAGGAGTGCAGTACCTCATTTGGTTCAGTTAGCTATTACAAACACAGGAATTGTTAGTATGTTGGGAGATGTGATTGATTGCTTTTATTGCAGCACATTGGCTACAGCCCCAGCTCTCAGGTCAAGATCCCCTGGGAGATAGAGAAACTCCAACAAATTTAAATAGTATAATCATTATATATAATACGAAAGTTGTAAATTCCAATTCTAGGAGTTTACTGTGGCTGAGATCATCCAGAGGATGAGCACAGGAGGTTGCTCTTATGCCAGGATCAGGGCACAGCTTGCTTGCTTACTGGGCCTTAAATCTAGTAAACAGGATGTCTCCTAATATTTTGACAAGATTTAGGAGAAAGATAAAAACTTAGATGATGTCAAATATTCCAACCAGAGATGAGATGATAGTGATATTAATAAAGTTGGGGACATTGAGAAGTTTAAGTGAGAAGATTGTTCTTTCATAAAATAGCATTGTTTTCTCTATTATATGTTTGGATTTCTCTTGATTCTTGATATTCTGTGTAGTATATTTTGTACACCTAAGTTAATTAAGTTATTGTGGTAAATTTAAAAGTTTTTCTGTTATGACTTTTTGTTATTAAAGGTCTGTTTAAGTTTATTTAAGTCTATTCCTTTTTTCTATAAATCAGCTTCCCTCTCCAGAAGAGAAGTGTCAGCAAGTTTTGGAACCTCCTTATGATGAAATGTTTGCAGCTCATTTAAGGTGATTAGAGTAAATTGGTGGTGGGTGGAAAGGAGGACTTAAGTATTCTTGAATTTACTAGGTGATTTTTTTCTTGAATTTTTAAAAATTGAAACTATTAATAAATTTATCTTGATCATATAACCTATAAAGTTAATAAACCACATAAAATTAGTGTTTATAAATGCTTTGAGGAAAAAAAATTTTCCTATTTCAAGAAACTATATATCTAGTATAAAATACTGCTTAATCTTTCTGAAGGCAATTTATTTAGTATTTTCATTTGAGTATGAGGAAGATGCATTCATGATTCTATTTTTAGCTTCACTGTTAACTTGTTATGTAGAAATGTTTTCTTGTCTTACTGCTGAGGAAACAGGCATGGAAGCAAAGTAAATATTGTTTTGAATATAATTTCTAACTGTAGTTGCTAACTTTTAAAATATCCATTTGGACAAACTATTCTGAAGCTAGGATGTATTTAATTGAGCAGCCTAAATATAGTTACTGAATAAATGAGAGAGAAGGGCCTAATAAGCTATTGGAAGATTCATCCTGGAAGTGTGATAACCAGTATTTCCTATTGGTTTTCAACACACTGGGTTTGGTGGAGTTCCATACTTTCAGATAGCATGATGAAACTTGATAGGGCTTACTTGTCCCAGACTGTAGCCTATTTAAAACTCTTTAACCCCATTAACATAGCTGGGGGCTACTCTTCACACCAAAGAAGTCTTCAGGAAAAACTTAACTACCCCTTCTGGGCTTTCACAAAGTAGTTCCCAGAATCCTCTGTAAGGGGCAGGACCATATCCCAATACCCTACCCCAGACAATTATTTCTCTCATTCGAAACCATTCTTTAAGTTAGCACTTTGAAACATTTTACTTATCATTCAGAAACTAGTATAAAAGTAGGGTATTTTGTGGGAAAGTGGGAAATATGTTTAGTTTTTTCCAAGAATAAATTTTCTAAGAATTTTTTTTTTTTAAATAGGTGTACCTATGCTGTGGGAAACCATGATTTCATTGAAGCATATAAATGCCAGACTGTGATTGTTCAATATCTTTTTTTTCCATAAATTAATTATGTAATTAATTATAAGTGCTTAATTACTGGTTTAAGAATGTGCAACTTGGGAGTTTTTAATACCTTTAGTTGGAAAAGAATTGAAAAAATGTTAGGAGGTAAATTTTATTTTAGATTTTCAGTTCAACATTTATTAAACAGCAACGTAGTCCAATGCAATAGATCAGCTATTGAAGAATCTAATAAACATGAAAATGACTTAATTCTTCCTCCTAGGTAGCTTATATTACTTTGTTACTTCATTAATTTATTCAGTAGCCACTGTATGCCTAGTATGTGCAAGGCATAGGAAAAATAAGATGTACATCACTTCAAAATTTAAGTGCATAAGAAAAGAATTTAAAGATTTAAATTCATGTAAAATTTATATCATATGGATAACATCAAATAGGGTAGAACATTTTGCACCATGTCTTGTTCAACAATTTTGTTCATGATTTCATGGTAAAGGATAGTTATTTATTTCATTTAAAGCTTTATCCCTTAATTATATCTGTTGGTTAAATCTTGAGTTATGGAATCATGAATTTAAAACACATTAATTTTTCATGGCTACAAATAACTTTAAGGCAAATTTAGTTTTTCTAACCAACAAGTCATTAGCTTTACCTTCATTTTTATGCCCCTCACCCATATTTTTGTAACAAAAATGAGAGAGAAAAATTAAGTAGTTCATTAAAATTAAATAACCAGCATATTAATTCCTTACAGAATGCAGTGTTGTGCAATACTTGCATTTCCTCAGTTCTGCAAAGAGAGTACATCTACTCATCTCTTTTATGGACATGTTTGACTATAATTTTGATTTTAGACTTTATGTGGATAAAACAGTTGAAAAGATTTGCTTTTAAGGATGGATCTTGTGGCAAATTATTCAATAAAATCTCTGTTTTGGTTAAAGCATTTTGTTGGGCATTAGAAAAAATGCAAAGGTTGGATAACTTCTTATCCCTGCCTCTCTTAGTTATAATCTAGTAGGGGAGTGAAACACAAAACACACACAAAAATGAAATATTAAATTAGTGCCATAAGTAGATTATTTAATGCAGTAGCTTAAAATTTGATTAATTCTGAATATATTAGTAACATAATTGGAAAATGGCTAAAATGAATGACTTTTTCATATACTATTTCTATGGTCTTAATTTATTGGTAAATGTGATACATTGTGAGTTTTAGTCTATATCATATCTTCCTTAATATAATACATCTTTCCTGAGAGCATTTCAAGCCCATAAAGAAGAAAACTGGTAAGTACTTTGCTAAAACAGTTAACCTTTTAAGTGACAAATATTTTTTGGATCCTAAGGTGCTTTTAAGCTGTAAATGTCTATTTTCTTGGTGGATTTCTGAGATTTGAGTAAAAACAATTGAATTTCATTATTCCATGTAGTTTGATTGATATGCCATCAAGACTGTATTATGTAAAATTTTGGACTTATATTATTTGTAAGTAGCCTTTTATTTCAGCCCCCCAATCCCACATTATTGAGTATTTTTTTCCTTCCTTTAAATCCTTGAACTATTTTGAATCTTGACAACACTAATTTTTTTTGTGATCTCTTTTGTTTTGCCTACCTTCTATAATGCCCCTCCCCCATATTTTTGTAACCAAAAAATGAGAGAGAGAAAAGGCAGTTCATTAAAATTAATAAGCATATTCACTTTTGACAGAATGCAGTGTAGTTCACCATTTGCATTTTCTCACCTCTGCACAGAAGACAGTGCATTACTCATCTCTCTTTTTTTAAAACATGTTTAACTCCTAATTTTGATTTTAGACTTTGTCTAGATAAAACAGGTTAAAAAGATTTGCTTTTTTTTCTTTTTGCTTTTTGCTGAGGCAATTGGGGTTAAGTGACTTGCCCAGGGTCACACAGCTAGGGAATGTTAAGTGTCTGAGACATATTTGAACTCAGGTCCTCCTGACTTCAGGGCTGGTGCTCTATCCACTGTACCACCTAGCTGCCCCAAAAGATTTGCTTTTAGAAATGGAGTGTACTCTGGTCAAAGCATTGTGCTGGGCACTGGAGAAGAGTCAAAAGATTAGATAATCTTCTGATCCCTGTCTCTCAGAGCAATAGTCTAATAGGGGGTTGAAACACACACACAAATGAAATATTAAGTACCTTAAGCAGATGCAGTATATCAAATTAGATCATGTAAGTAAAGCTTTTCATAAACTTTTAAGGCAATAGATACTTTATTAATTATGATCAGAGGGATTAGATCGTTACAGATATTCACACATGAGGTAGCATTTGAATTGACCTTAAAGGATAAATAGAAATTGAACAAATGAAGAAAGGAAGGGGAGGATATTTTAGACATAAGAAATATAGTAAACAAAAGGTCTCAATCAGAATTTCTTAACCTAAGGTCTGTGAATTTAAAAAAAAAAATTTTATAGCTTTATATCAATGTCATTGATATCCTTTGTAATTCTGTATATTTTATTTTATGTATTTTAAAATATTTTGAGAATGGGTCCATACACTTCACCAGACTATCAGTGGGATTCATTCATAACCTCAAAAAGGTCAAGAATCCTTGGTCTGGAAGGTACAGGGAATTTTGGGAAATAGAGATTACATTCAATTTGGCTAAAGCATAAATAAGTAAAAGAGAGTAGTAATGTTATTAGAAATGTAGGGTGACATCAAAGTGTAGAGGACCCTGATTGCCAATAGTTTTAAACTATCACTGCAGAAAATTTTTGAGTCAAACAGTAATGCCTAAATCATGTATACTTAGGGAACATTAGGCTGATAATTTGGAGTGCAGATAAATTTATTGGGTAGTCTTAGAAAAATTATTTAACACAGTTATATTCTTAAAAGTTTTTTGTTGTTATTTCTCTAGGGCTTTGCCTATTATGTATGCTGTAGCTCTTGACCTTCGAATCTTTGCTAATAATGTAAGTAAGCAATAAGACAAAGAACTGTGAACTCAGTACTAAAAATGTCATATCAGCTCTTGCATAGTTTTATTCTCTTTCCCCCCAAATTTCAAGATTTGGGATTTTTTGGCATGAAGAAGAAAACTTTTGGAAGTGACTTGATTGATTCTGTGCTTTATAAAGGCCAGTATTATATAAATAAGTGCTGGAATTCTGAGAGGATATTTGTGTGAATAGGTTTTCAATGTGAGTAGTTAATCACAAATGTGTGATTTTTGTCATGTAGTTGCCAAAGTGGCTTCCTTCATTTTTGAGTGATTATTTTGTCAGTATTCTTTCTCTTTCAGTACAGGAGATAAGCCCTCTTTAAGTAACTTTAAGTAACCCTGGGAGAATGTAGTAGATACAAGTGACAGCTAAAGCATTCTCTAGTATGGGTATAGCCAGGCATTAACTAATGCTGAGCTACCCAGATATGTTTTCCTTGCTTGCTGGGCATGTGATAGAATAGTCAGAGTATATGAAAAGAGAGAAGCAAAAACTTTTTCCTTTTACTTCCCTATTAATGACCTTTAAGCAAAACAAAAGTTGTTATTCCATAGTAGTAACTGAATAATCATCCTTTTTCTTTATTGAGGATTTAACCATAAATGCAACACAGGTGTGTTAATTTTGTTGTTACTGTTGTTTTTAGCATTCCCATTTATTCACTGATTGAATATGATAAATAACTTAACTCTTTAGTTAAATTTTGAATAACTTTTCTACTTAGATGTGTGATTTCATCAATGTGGAGAACTTTCTGGTGTAGAAATTTCTTTGGTGAATGTAGATTAGCTGCTTATCTGTAGCTGATTGCCTAAGATTCATTATGAGGGGTTATAAATCTGACTTGTCTATGCTTCAATTTGATCTGAAGTCTTGCTGGCTTCAAGGCTGAATCTCTTATCTGCTGTATTATGCTCCCACTCAAATTATTTATTATGATAAAACTAGTTAAATTGCAATATGTTACTTAGGATGGTATTGAGTCTTACATAGAGATTTTTTTAATGATAATTATTTTTAAATGTTCTGAATTTAGATTAGCATATAATAATTTTAGTATGGATTATTTAACTTCTCAGATTTCATTCTGCGAATTTACACTTTACCTTTAAGGCCAAGTATTTTGCACTTTGAAGGTATTCTAAAGATTTGTTGAATTTTTAAAGTAATCCAGAACAAAAAATCCAAAAGACTTTGTCTTTTATTAGGCTGACCAACAGTTGGTGAAGAAAGGAAGAAGTAAAGTTGGGGATATGTTGGAAAAAGCAGCTGAATTGCTGATGAGCTGTTTTCGAGTGTGTGCCAGTGATACGTAAGTAGGGTTGAAGTTTATATTTAATTTAGTTCACTCTGTTGTGTGCCTGCCATATACAGAATATTATGCTAGGGCTTAAGGGTATATTAGATAAGTAGGACAAAATACCCTCAGGAGTATAATCACTAAGGAGTCTTTGTCATAGTTGTCATTTGTGAATTGTTTAATCATATTACTGCATGTTGCCGAGAAATAATGGGTTAGCTATTAATCTGCAGTTTTTTTGTTTATTTTAATCTAGATAATTGCTATGCAAATTCCCAGTTTTCAAAAAATATATAGATTTTTAAAAATAGGTTATTCTACTTTGAAGCACTAGAATTTCTAGAAACACTAGAATCCCACTTGTAACACATCCTCATTTTTTAAATCTCTCTTCATAGCCTACTTTGCACACCCAAGAAAGCAAAGCAACATCTGTGCTAAAGGTTAGAAAACTTACTCATAATGATTTTACATAATATACAAATAATTTGTTAGGAATTTTGTTTCTCCATTCTGAACCTAACCCCCAAGAAAATGAGCATTTCTAAATCTAAAGTAGACTATAGAGAATTGCCCATTAAACTGTGATTATTAAAGACAGCTTGCTTTTTCTAAGTTTAATTTTCAAAAGCTGTTCTGTTAGTCTTGTTTTCTTTTGACCTTTTTTCTTTGCATTTTAGAAAAAAATGCTTCATTAGCCTTCTCCTTTCTCTCTTCACCTTTTTTCCTTTTTCATCACAGTATACTTTCCCTTCTGTTACCCTTCCCACAATTGAGGTGGGAAAATTTTTAATTTTTTTTTTTTTTTTTAAATAAAAGAATTCCCATCTTGGCCATGTATAAAAATATGTCTCATTCTATACCTTGAGTCCATTGCCTCTCTGTTAGGAAGGTAGCTAGGATAGCATGCTTCATCATTCACATTTTGGAATTTGGGTTGATCACTGTACACAGTATTACAAATTACCATGGGAGTAAACTATTTATGTAGTTTATGTAGGCAGGATAATTATTCTTAAAGAGCCAAAGTATGTGTCTTTGTGTCCAAGAGGCACAAAGAGTCCTGGATATCTTTTGGTCAAGGTTATGTTTGTATTTTAAGCCTCCAAGACAGTATATCTTGCCTGATAGTCGAACACTTTTTCCCATTTTAAGAGTATGCTGGTCATAATATGAAGTAATATAAAATAAACCTTTATTACATATAGAGATCACTTAATACTCTCACATTAACTCCATCATTACTTTATCTCCAAGATTACTCATGTTGCAGTCTTTGGCTTACAGACCTTTCCATATTGGTCTGCTGCTTGCTCTCTTTGACTGGCTACTGTGTTGGCATGGACTACTCTTCCTACTCCCCTTTGCCAATTGGTTGCTGCTCTGTAGGTTGATTTCCACCCTCTACCCACATGGTTTTCTCACATCACTTCTGGAAGCCAATTCTGAATGATCACTTGATCCTCTGTCTGCTCTAAGACCTGTATTTATAGTCTTCTTAGCTTCTTTTGATGTTAAAAAAAATCTGTAAGTTTTCACTTTTGACATATAGTGATTACAGTTCTGTGAGGAACCTTTTCCTTATATGGTGAATTGTTGAAACCAGCCTCTTCTTGTTAATATATTATTTCACCAAAGTGATGGGGTGTGTGTGTGTGTGATCCCATTGGATGTTTTTTTCCCCGATTTGCTACTCTTGGGGAGTCATTGCCAACACCTCCATACTCTTTCAGGTCCCCAAGGAGAAAGTTCGGTGATGTTTTCTGAAGGGATCATCTTATCTATTAAGTGGTTTGTAGATCATACCATCTGTTTTTTAGTTTATTTTCAAAATGTGCAGACAGCACATTTTGTAAATTAGGTTTGCAGATAGTTATGAAGATGTGAATAAAAATAGCCTTATAGGACCTGGTAATGACAGAAGTCTAGCTTCTCTGAATTTGTAAATTAAAAGAAATGCTCTGAATACAATAGGGAGATAAAGGAAGCTGATCCTGATTCTTTCTGTAGTGATGCTCCTATTTTGTTTAGAGTTTGTGTGGAAAAGTGAGTGTGAATGAATGAATGAATGGTGGGGAAAAATTCAGGTAGTAGGCAGATGTTTGGTACAGTGGATAGAGTACATCTTCCCCAGTTCAAGTCTGGGCTCATAGTTGGAGGAAGGAAATGGCTAACTAGTATAATATCTTTGCCAAGAAAACACCAAATGGGATTGATCTTGGCAGATACCTGGCTTGTGCCTACCCAAGCATGGATATACACATTACTTTTCTGAAAATAAATTTGTGCTCCTTAAGGCATCAGGCAAAAATTCATTATTAGAGAGAAATATACAGATCTTGTTTGCATTTCCATGTCTTTTATTTTATATTGGCATACTTTCCTACTCTAAAAGAGTGTTTTTTCAGATATTTAACATTTGGGGCATAAGCATATACATCTTTTTGATGATTCGTACAAAATAAATTAAAGTTTTTACCACTTTAAATGGAGTGTGTAACTTCCTTTCCAAAACTTACTAAAATATTGGAAGAAAAAGAATCAGAGTTTGATACAATATTAAGAAATAATATTGTCCCAAGAATTGAGAAACCGGAGTCCATCTTAGGGTACTGCCAGCAACACATTAGATAAGAGTGCTGGACCTGGAGAGACCCACATTCAAATTCAGCCTCCAGTTCTTTCTAATTGAGTCATTTAATTTTTATCTGCCAATTTCTTCAACTATAAAATGGATGTAATAATAGGATCTACCTCACAGGTTGCTGTGAGGATCAAATAAGATAATATCTATGAGGTGCTTAGAACATAATAGGTACTTTACTTGTTCCTTCCTTTGCTTTTTCGGTATGATTTTAGCAAAATCAACTGATTTTCTTGGAATAGAATTTCCTTATCTATAAAATGAGGGAGGTTTATTGTGGTCCTTGCTAGGTCTTAAATGATTCAAGAAGGCTTCTGTGTAGCATATACTTCTTTTCTTTCTTTCTTTTTTTTTTTTTATTAAAACTATTTGCAAAACATGCATGGGTAATTTTTCAACATCAACCCTTACAAAGCCTTCTGTTATAATTTTTCCCATCTTCCCCCCACCCATTCCCCTAGATGGCAGGTAGTCTTATACATGTTAATTATGTTAAAAATATAGGACAAATCAAATATATGTATACATATTTATACAGTTATCTTCCTGTACAAGAAAAATGGGATTTACAGGAAGGGAAAAAAACCTGAGAAGAAAAACAAAATGCAAGCAAACATCATCAGAGAGCGTGAAAATGCTATGTTGTGGTCCACATTCAGATCCCACAGGCCTCTCCCTGGGTGTATATGGCTTTCTTCATTGAACAATTGGAACTGCTTTGAAACAGCTCATTGTTGAATAGAACCACATCCATCAGAATTGATCATCATATGGTCTTGTTGCTGTGTATATTGATCTCCTGGTTCTGCTCATTTCACTCAGCATCAGTTCATGTAAGTCTCTCCAGGCCTCTCTGAAATCATCCTGCTGGTCGTTTCTTACAGAACAATAATATTCCATGACATTCATATACCATAATTTGTTCAGCCATTCTCCAATTGATGGGTATCCATTCAGTTTCCAGTTTCTTGCCACTACAGAAAGGGCTGCCACAAACATTTTTGCACATGTGGGTCCCTTTCCCTCCTTTAAGATCTCTTTGGGATATAAGCCCAGTAGAAACACTGCTGGGTCTAAGGGTATGCACAGTTTGATAACTTTTTGAGCACAGCTCCAAACTGCTCTCCAGAAAGGCTGGATCGGTTCACAACTCCACCAACAATGTATTAGTGTCCCAGTTTCCCCTTCAACATTCATCATTATCTTTTCCTGTCATCTTAGCCAATCTGACAGGTGTGTAGTGCTATCTCAGAGTTGTCTTAATATGGATTTCTCTGATCAGTAGTGATTTGGAGCACCTTTTCATAAGACTAGAAATAGTTTTAATTTCATCTGAAAATTGTTCATATCCTTTGACCATTTATTGATTGGAGAGTGGCTTGAAATCTTATAAATTTGAGTCAATTCTCTATGTATTTTACAAATGAGGCCTTATTATATGATGATCAATTCTGATGGACATTGCTCTCTTCAACAATGAAATGCTTCAAACCAGTTCCAATTGGTCAGTGAAGAAGGCCATATACACCCAGAGAAAGGAATATGAAATGTGGACCACAACATAACATTTTCATGCTCTCGATTGATGTTTGCTTGCATTGTTTCCTTTCTCAGATTTTTTTTTTTTGTAGACACAATTTATCAGAACCATTAAATGTAAAGATGATTTCCCAATTTGATGCTTCCCTCCTAATCTTGTCTGCATTTGTTTTGTTTGTACAGAAACTTTTTAACTTAAGATAATGAAAATTATCCATCTGGTGTTCAATTAGGAGTTCCAGGTCTTCTTTGGACATAAATTTATTCCATCTCCACAGGTCTGAGAGATAAACTATATTACGTTCCTCTAACTTGCTTACAAAGTCCCTCTTTATATCTAGATCATGAACCCATTTAGATGTTATCTTGGTATGTGGTGTTAGGTATGGGTCAAGCCCTAATTTCTTCCACACTAGTTTCCAATTTTCCCAGCAGTTTTTGCCAAATAGTGAGTATTTATCCCAAAAGCTGGGGTCTTTGGGTTTATCGAATACTAGATTGTTAAGGTTATTGCCTAGATTGTCCTGATATCCTATCCTGTGCTACTGATCCACTGCTCTATTTCTTAGCCAGTACCAAACAGTTTTGATGACCGCTGCTTTATAATATAGTTTTAGATCTGGTATAGCAAGGCCACCTTCATCTGCCTTTTTTTTCATTAATCCCCTTGAGATCCTTGACCTTTTGTTCTTCCAAATGAACTTTGCTACTATTTTTTCTAGATCTGTAAAATAATTTCTTGGGAGTTTGATTGGTATGGCACTAAATAAGTGGATTAGTTTGGGTAGTATTGTCATTTTTATTATGTTCGCTCTGCCTACCCATGAGCACTTAATATTTTTCCAATTGATTAGGTCTGATTTTATTTGTGTGGAAAGTGTTTTGTAATTTAGTTCATATAGTTTCTGACTTTTCCTTGGCAGATAGATTCCCAAATATTTTATCCTATCATCTGCTATTTGGAATGGAATTTCTTTTTGTATCTCTTGCTGCTGAACTTTGTTGGTAATATATAAAAATGCTGATGATTTATGTGGATTAATTTTGAATCCTGCCACTTTGCTAAAGTTGTGAATTGTTTCTAGTAGTTTTTTAGTTGAGTCTCTAGGGTTCTCTAAGTATACCAT
>JAJPUD010000074.1:470908-550561 GCA_023553655.1 Myrmecobius fasciatus | reverse complement strand
GCAAAGTAAAATCAAATTATACCCCCATTCTTTAAGTATACCCCATAGTAGAAATATAGTTCTCAAGAGTTCTTTCCTTTTTACCTTTTTATGCTTCTCTTGAGTTCTGTGTTTGGAGGTCAAATTGTTTGTTCAGATCTGGTCTTTTCATTAGAAATAGGTGAAATTCACTTATATCATTAAATATCCATCTTCTTCCCTGGAAGATAATGCTCATTCTAGCTGGATAGCTTATTCTTGGTTGTAATCCAAGTTCCTTTGCCTTTCGGAATATCTGGTTCCAGGCCCTTTGATCCTTCAGTGTGGAGGCTGACAGATCTTGTGCGATTCTAATTACAGTTCCTTGGTATTTGAATTCTTTCTAGCTGCTTGCAATATCTTTTCCCTCGGTGTGATAGTCCTGAAATTTAGCCACGATATTCCTTGGAGTTTTAATTTGGGGATCTTTTTCAGGAGGTGATTTGGTGAATTCTTCCAATGGCGATTTTACCTTCTGATTCTAAAGCATCAGGGCAGTTTTCTTTCATGATTTCCTGTAAGATAATGTGTAGGTTCTTTTTTTCATCATGGCTTTCAGTAAGTCCAGTAATCCTTAGATTGTCTCTGCTAGATCTACTTTCCAGGTCAGTTGTTTTTCATAGGAGATATTTTCTATTTTTTCATTTTTTTTGTTTTTGTTTGATTCTTGAAGTCTTATTGATTCATTCACTTCCATTTATTCAATTCTAATTTTTAATGTATTTTTTTCTTCAGTTACCTTTTTTAGCTTCTTTTGTAATTGCCCAATTCAATTTTTTTGTTCATTGCAATCTTTTCATTTCACCAATTTTGCTTTTCAGTGAATTATTCTTTTTCATATCTCTTTTGTAGGGCATTATATCCTTCTTGCAATGATCTTTATTTCATTTCCCCATTTTTCTTCTCTCTTTTAAGATTCTTTATGCAGTCTTCCAGAAAAGCCTTGTGAAGTGGGAACCAGCTCATGTCTCCCTTTGCGGCTTCCTCTGGAGTTGCTTTTACCTTTATGAGCCTCAGGATCTGAGGTCTTCTCTCTCTCTATAAAAGCTGTCTATGGCATGAGTTCTTTTTTGTTTTTTATTAAGTTTTTAAAGCTTGAGGTCTGTTCAAATGTTCAAAGCAAAAGAACCACAGCTACTTTAATTTGCCCCGGGACAGTTCTGGTGATTGCCTTCTGGTGCTGGGCAGTAGGAGCTAGGTCAGATGTTCTCAGTGGTTTACAATCTATCTTTTACAAAAGGCAGATCTACCAAAGCACCTGCTTGCAACTAGGCCAGAGTGGCCTAAGAGGCTCCCAGAAACTTCCCAGATGCTTAGAAACTGCCATACTCTTGAGTCCTGGCCTGGCTTCCTACCCTGTCAGCTGCCATCTGAGCTTGGCAAACTATCCTCCTGCCTGACTGAAACAGACCTGTTCTATAACTCTTTCAAGGTAACTTCTTCTGGGATGTGTTGTAGGCCAAATATTTGGGGGTGGTTTGACTCCAAAATCAGTTTAGAGGCTTAATCTGCTGTTGATTTGAGAGAAGGTCAGAGGAGGTCACAGAGGGTCGTGTCTGTACTCCGCCATCTTGGCTCCCCCTCCCCCAAGAGCCATACTTATTTTCAAAAGCATTTTTAAAACACATTTTTCCATTGTGAAAAATACAGGATAAAGTCAATATTCTTATTCTCTGCTCTAATAACTACAGTTTACTTAGAAAGATTTAATTAATTTTTAAGTTTTTGAAGATGGTTTTTATTCTTGGCTTTATTTATAGATACTGACTAGGTTAATAAAGAAGGTATCTTAATACCTGGGCTGAAGGGAATTGTGTAACTTCTCCATATGAATTTACAGTATAATATAAGGAAAAAATATTAAGTACTTCTTTCATGCAGAGCACTTGCATGATCTGTTAGAAGTTAGAATTTCCATTTTACTCAGACAAGAGGTAGCTTGGGGTAATTTGACCAGATTTATACTTTTAAAAAATAATTCTGGTAATGATAAAGGAGGAATCATGGAGATTAAATAGTAAACCAATGAAACCTGTGAAGTGGTGATTGGTGTTGACCCAGATAGGTGGTAATTAGGACTTGTACTAGGGTGATGGCAGAAAAAAATTAGAGATTCAAGAAATGCTATGCTATAGAGACTCATCATATTGGAGTTGGATTCAGTGTGGGAACTCACTCAACTTGAGTTGTATTGTAGTTCACAACTCCCACACTCAAGCTCTCAAGCCTTTCTCAGCTCAAGCTCCCACACTCAAGCTCTCAAGCCTTTCTTAGTAGCAGGGGTCATTGGCATGCACCACTACACTCGACCAACTTAAAATAATTTGAAAAGAATAGTACAAAGATGAAAATTTTCAGGTCAGAAATGGAGGAAAGTTCAGGGGAAGAGCAGTAACTTGTGAAATAGTAAAGTTGTTGGCCATGAAGATTCAGTCTGAAGTTTTTTACCCTAAAGATACAGACAGAGTAAGAGAAAATAAAGATAGATCAGAAGACTGAAGGTTATGCCAAGGGCATTTTGAGTGATAAAGGTAGGAAGTTGTAGTAAGAAGAATTGTAAAAATCCTGGTTCTTGGAATTGACTCATTTCAGAGAAATGATGTCTACGACTGAAGCAGGGTAGGGAAGATAGGGAAGGTCGCTGGAGTTAAAGAGGCTGAGGTCTGGCTAGTGGATGAGTTTATAATATTAAGTGAAATCCCTGGATACAGTAGTAGGGAATGAGAGTAGAAGGGAAGACCTTGAACTAAATATGAAAGTCAGTAGAAAAAAAAAATATTCTGGTGGTTGGGAGATAACTACAAAAATATGGGAAAAGGATAATACAGATGGCTTACAGGGAACTTGAACGAGAGCTCATTAAGAGATAATGGTAGAGAAAAATCTGGAATTGTCATTGGAGAAACATGTATGTCTACTAATTCTTATAACTCTGTAAGTCAAAGAGTAACTTCCAGTGGAGTCCCTCAAGGGACATGAAATCCACAAATAAAAAAAGTTTTCCTTAAGAGTGAAGAAGTGGATGTTGAATGGGATGAAGATGGAAGGGAATTTGTTGATAGTAGAGTTAAAGGATATAAAAAGCACAGTGAAACAGGGTAATTTTGTTTTTAAATTAAAGCTTTTTATTTAAAATATATATGCATAGGTAATTTTTCAACATTGACCCTTACAAAACTTTGTTTTAAATTTTTCCCTCCTTCCTCCCACCTCCTCCCCTAGATGGCAAGTAGTCCAATACATGTTAAATATGTTAAAATATACGATAAATCCTATATATGTATGCAAATTTATATAGTCTTCCTGCACAAGAAAAATCAGATCTAGTAAGGAAAAGGAATAAAAAAACAACAAAAAACCTGAGAAGGAAAACAAATGCAGGCAAATATCAACAGAAAGCATAAAAATGCTATGTTGTGGTCCACATTCAGTTCCCACAGGCCTCTTTCTGGGTATAGATGGCTCTCTTCATCCCTGAACAATTGGAACTGATTTGAATCATCTCATTGGGTAACTTAGTTTTAAGTAAATTTAAAGTGTTCAATTTTAGACTTACTTTATGTTTGTTAATAGAACATATCTTAATTTTTTCTATTTTTCCAAAGTGCTTTTCGTCATTAGGCAACTTTGCATGACATCACTGAAAACTGTTTATAGTACATATTAGACAACTTGACCTAAGAGATGTTAAATCAGGGTTACGATTCCTTATTCTGTTTTTTAGTTTCATAAATTAGATAAGACAATGTTTTCCTACTTTCAGTATAGTAGTGATAATGTGAAGGGCTCTTGGCTCTTTCCAAAAGCTTACTTGATTAATTGTTTTTCTTGTTTTAACTAGTCACAGAAATTTCACTTCTTTTTCTTAATTTCTCACAACAGTCGTGCTGGTATAGATGATTCTAAGAAGTGGGGAATGCTTTTTCTGGTCAATCAACTATTTAAAATTTACTTTAAGGTAGGCTTCTAGTTTAATACTTGATAATATTGTATATTTATAAAGTATATTTCTTCCTAGGAATATTACCTCATGAGTGCTACATTTATCTTAACCCTGGCTGATGAAGTAGCAAGTTTTAACTTCCATTTTTACAGAATGGTTTTAATATTGTTACTGAGATAGCATAGTATTATTTTATTTAAAATTTATTTTATTTTTGAATATTGTGTGCTAATGTGAATCTCCTCTTTACAGATCAACAAACTTCATCTTTGTAAACCCTTAATTAGAGCAATTGATAGCTCAAATCTGAAAGATGACTACAGCACAGCACAGAGAGTTACATACAAGTACTATGTTGGTCGCAAGGCGATGTTTGACAGTGATTTTAAGCAAGGTATTCTAATAGAATAAGTTATTAATATTGGTAGAGGGATTAAAAACATGATTCATAGGGTTTTTTTTGGTTTGTTTTGGTGTGTTGTGTTTTTTTTTTTTTTTTTTTAATTCAACTCATAATACAGCTACTATATTTCAGTTCCAGTTAGGACAACAGATAATAGGTGTTGCATTGTATTCTTTCTTGGACCCATAATTGCTTAAAAATCAATGAAAATGAAACATCTAAAAATTCATTGTTCCTGCCATGAGAAGATTCCATTCTCTTCCAACAGAGAAAATTCACAGTATTATAGACTGAAAGTTGTTCTTTCCTTTCTCTATTTTGGATGTGTAAATGGAGCAACCTGAAAATATATGTATTTTAAAGTTCTTATTCAGTTCATCAAATATCCAAGTAAGTAATAACTTTGTGGATACAAAGATAAAACAATACCATTTCTTCTTAAATTTTTGTTGGGAGAATAAGACAACTATGCAAACAGCTGTAATACCATTTATAAATACCATAATAAAAGTTCTCTTTTAGGATACCTTAGCAAAGGGTTGGAGAAAGTGATGGTATCTAAGCTGTGAATATTGCAGAAGAGGGAAGGTTTCCAGCAGGTAGAGATGGGCTGAGTCTGTTTCAGGGCTGGGAGACTGTAAAGAGAAAGAATAGAAAGGTAATGTGGTTTTCTAAACCTTTCTCCCAAGCCAACTCCAAGCTAAGGAGTTTGTATTTTATTCATTTTTTTTCAGGCATGAGCCACTTGGGCTTTTGTATAGGGAGTTATGTGATCTGTTAATCAAAAAGATGATCATAACATCAATGTGAAGAATAATTTGAACAAGAGATTGACTAGAAGCAGGTCTATGAGGAAATATATAATAATCCAGATAAGAGGTCAAGAATACCTGAACTAGGCTTGTAGGGGGGGAAAAGGAAAGCACAAGTGCAAGAGAGATTTCGCAAGTAGAATTGGTAAAATCTGGCCATTGATTTTGATTGGATATATTGTGGAGGAAAGGGAACAGTAAAAATGATTGTTAAATTGGGATCCTTCATGACATCAACAGAAATAAAGAAGGGTGGGGTTGGAATAAGAGCAGTATAAGTTTGGACTTCTTGAATTTGATATGATGGGCCATCCAATTTGAGGTATCCAGGTAGATGGGTAAAAAATTCACAAGTGGGGTTAAGGGGGAAGAAGGCAGAACTAGAGATAGAGACTTGGGAATTATCTGCATATCAGTGATTCAATTCCAGCCAGCATCTTCACAGTGCAGTGTCATGGGTGTGCCGTATTGGCACCAATATCAGAGAACTTTGGTTCAGTGGTTCAAATTCTACCTTTGGCACTTAGTAACCACAATACCTTGGGCAAATAGCTTAAGCTCTTTATGCCTCAGTTTCCTCAACTGGAAAGGAAGGTTGGACTGGATGCTCTCTAAGGTCTTTATATCTTTGGATCTATAATTCTGGAAATCATGGAATTGGGGTTATTAGTGGATAGTGTAGAAAGAAAAGAGGATAAGTGCTGGTCCACATTTAGCAGAGGAGAGTTGGGGGAGGGGGCGGGGAGGAAAAGAGGAGAGAAAAGAGAAGGCAGCTAAAAAGACAAAAGAAATTTCCAGAAAGGGAGGAAAAAGAAGTCCAGTGTTATAGAATCCATGGGAGGCAGGACAAGAGGAAGAGAGAAGAGTGGTCATTAGTGTTGGATGTAACAAATTTAACAGAATCAGAACTGAAAACAGCCATTGGATTGTAGTGGAAAGAATGGAATGTTGCATTTGGAATTAATAGAGCCAGATTAAGAGCTTCCTTTTCTGGTTATTTTAACTTTTATAAAATTCACTTTACCTCCTGCAGCATCACTATCCTCCTTTATTTCAAAAATTGGTAGGTTGTACTAGATGATTGAGAGACAGGATGATGGGGGAAAAAAGCACTGGATTGGTGGTCAGGGGCCCTAGGTTCAAATTCTGCCTCAATCTCTGCCTTAACTGGAAAATGAAGAAACAGACCAAATAGACTACAGGGTTTCCTCTCATTCTATAAATAGAATATCTCAGGTCTCCTCCAATTCTTAAATTCCTATGGACTTGTTAGTTGGAGGGTCCTAACATCTGTTCAGAAAGCACTTGTTAGTAGAATGTTATAGGGTGGAAATCAGATTGCAAGTAATAGAGGACTGAGAAATAGTAATTTAAGACAGCAAGTGTAAACTGCTTTTTTCTAGAATTTTGGCAATTAAGAGGAGGAGAGATAGGATGGTACTTGTTAGAATAACAGTCAAGGGAAGGATTTTGTAGAATGGGGAGACCTAAACAGAACTGTAGATCTAGGAAGAGAAATGGAAAATAAATAAGATGTGAGGGATAATTATGAAGTCCTGAAATAAATAGGAGAGGGAAGGATCAAAGACAAAAGTGGAGCTTTGGAATAACGGAGGAACCCCTCACTCCTTGAGACCATACAGATAGCAAAACTCAGCATAAATTGTGAGCATGTTGAGAATACTCAAGATTAAATGGCTTGACCTTTCCTAGTCCAACCTGAATCCAAACAATAAATTTCTGATATAAAGACTCATCTAAACTTCACTTCTAGATTTACTTCTATCCTGAGACAGCCCATTCCATCTTCTGCTAGTTCTCCAGGTTAGGAAGTTTTTCCTTCTGTCAAGCAATAATATTCATCGTTGCAATATCTACCATTGTTCTTCATTTTGTCATATAAAGACATGCAAAAATATTTAATACTTTTCAATATGACTGATCTTCAATTTCATGAAGAAAAGAACTATCAATTGGCTCATCTAAGTTAAATAGTAGGATTCCTTTCATTGATCTCCAAATTGCATTATTTATCCATTTTATATATTTGTCTCTGTTTTGTGTGTGCATATATATATATATATATATATATATTTTTTTTTTTTTTTTCTTTTTGCTGAGGCAATTGGGGTTAAGTGACTTGCCCAGAGTCACACAGCTAGGGAATGTTAAGTGTCTGAGAGCAGATTTGAACTCTGCCCTGACTTCAGGGCTGGTGCTCTAACCACTGCGTCACCTAGCTGCCCCAACATATACACAATAGACTTATTATACTCATTATTATCAACCTTTAGCAAAGTTTCTGACATAAGCTTTGTGAAGAATTAGTTGACAATCATTGATTACAGTTGCTAGACACAGTTTTGCACCTATTCAGCTTTAAGAAAGTAAATATGCTTAAAATAAGGTATAACTTTTATGCTTGGAAAACATCTTTTTAACCTGTAATTATTATCCTTTTATTTTAGATAATAAAATTGACATGAAGAAGTGGCTTTATAGTCACATGGTCAATTGACTTGAACTTGAAAGTTCAGTTCACAGACACTAAATTTATTGGTGTGTGGTTATCAGGCTTTTTGCTTTCTTCCCCCCTCCCCCCCCAGTGGTTTCCTTTTTTCTTAATTATTATTAGTGATTAATGTATATGCAGAATTTTCTACTGTTTTTAATTTCAAAGGCACCAATGAATCATATTGAGAAAGTCATTATTAAATATTATCTAATTTTATACTTCCTATTTGTTTTTGGATTTTTTTCAAACAATAGTGAGATTATTTTGAATATTACTTCTCTTAAATCACATCATTTTTCAGTCTGTAGAATGAACCTGCCACTTGTTAGTAGCACAAAAACTTCATTTTATTAGCAACTATGGTATCTCGTTCTGTAGAACTATGCAGGTCCATTTCTCCTTTGACCAAGCCTGCAATTTAGGGGGAAAAAAATGACTGGAAATTGTTGTGTTTGTTTTTTTTTTTTTTTTTTTTAATGCTCTGAATTTACTTACATAGCAGCTTCTTTTAAGTTTTATCTAGTAGCATTTAGTGTACTAATATTTTACCTTTGAGCTCAGCTTTAAGAAAGATACCTAATTTGGCAGAAATGGTTTGTTAATATCCCAATATTATCTGTGGTTTCTGTTGAATCTGAAGCCGGCCAACCTTTAACATTTACATATGATTTAAATTAAAGAGATAATCTTAAAATGTACAAGTAAATTTTACATAGTAAAATATATGTTCCTCAGTTGTAAAATCAATTTTTGTCAAGGAAGCAAAATTTTTCATTGGGTTAGAATTTTGTACCAAGGGGAAAAGAATTGGTTTCAACCAAATACATTGCTTGCTTCAGTTCTTAGAAATCAGTAGAAAAACTCATGCTTAGTATATATGGAGAAAATATTTGCTGTATGCAAGAGCATAAGGTTTAAGAATGAGTGTCAACTCAGGTGTTTGCTATAATACTACCCAATTTCCATTCTTTAGATTTCCCCAATATCTTGGAGAAAGTGGAAGGATGTATGGTTTGTCATCAAAGCCAGGCCCATTAAAGAGTTTACCTAATCCTGATGTTATTTCCAATAGCTTAATAATTTGAAGAATATAGGGGTATTTAGATAATCACAAAATCATAATAGTCAAATTCATTTAAATTTTAAAGTAGGCCTTTGCATTTAGCAGGACTTATTTCTAATTTTAATTTGTAAATGATATTAAATCATAGTAGGATCAATTTTTTTTAAACATTCATATCCAAGAAGGGAATGAAGTAGACATTTCATTCATTATATTAGACTTTGTTATATTGAGTTCATTTGTGCATGGTTGGTTATTGGCAAATATATAATAATAAGAGTGTTTATAAGTCATCCTATAGTTGAAAGGAAATAATATGATTAAATTATATGATTAAGTAAATTTTGTTACCATAGCACATGGTAATAAATGCTACTCTTTATTCTGTCTTTATCCTATATGGCTTTATTTCAGAGGTTTCTGAGACTATATTTTTAACATGCTCATTTTTTCCCTACATATGTGTATTGTTACCTTTTGTGTAAATTAATTATAATGTTGCTGCAGTCTTGCCAGATAGCCTTAGCCAATTTTCATCAATGTTAGTGACACATAATTTTCCTACCTTTATTTCTCATTCATAGAAAACAGACCATCTTATGCATTCTATATTGAATCTTGATGAGGATTACCATTAAAAAAAATCAATTACAGAAATTGAATTAGACTGCATATTTATATGAGAAAAAGACACTTTTTGTTCTAGATACTAATACATGTTATTCTAATGTTGATGAAGAGGCACTGAAAAATGTGTAGTATGACCTTTAAATGTTCTTGGGGGGGTATTTGCTTACAGCTGAAGAATATCTGTCATTTGCCTTTGAGCATTGTCATCGTTCAAGTCAGAAAAATAAAAGAATGATTCTGATATATCTGCTGCCAGTAAAAATGCTGTTGGTGAGTGATTGTGCTTCTTTATTTTTCTAGATTTATTGAGTTTGAAGTGAAAGAAATGTGTCTTGATTGATGATTTTATATTCTTAGTTTATCAATATCAACTTCATTGTATCCTTGGAATGACAGGAAAAGGAGATTTGGAAGGTGGATAGAAATAATTTATATGATGAATATTTTGAGGATATATTTTGCTTCTGTTACCTTCCTTTTAAATTTTCACAAAACATATAAGTTAACTGATATGTCTGAGAAAAGTGACTCATAAAGCAAGGAAAATGTAACACCTCTTATTTCATCTTAGCTGGATTTAATTTCTGTCCATTAAAGTTTTGGTCTTTAAAAAGAAGTGGATAGTATTTGTTAGGTATAATCAAATTATTTTTCCTTTATTAAAAAATATCCTTATAGGTCTATCAAACTGTGCATACCCTTTGACCCAGCAGTGTTTCTATTGGGCTTATATCTCAAAGAGATCTTAAAGGAGGGAAAGGGCTGTTTATGGCAGCCCTTTTTGTAGTGGCAAGAAACTGGAAACTGAATGAATGCCAATCATTTGAAGAATGGCTGAATAAGTTATGGTATATGAATATTATGGAATATTATTGATCTATAAAAAATGGATGATTTCAGAGAGGCCTGGAGAGTCTTACATGAACTGATGCTGAGTGAAATGAGCAGAACCAGGAGATCATTGTGCACGGCAACAGCAAGATTTATAATAATCACTTCTGATGTATGTAGCTCTCTTCAACAGTGAGATGATTCAGGCTAGTTCCAATGGTCTTGTGATGAAGAGAGACATCTACACACAGACTGTGGGAACTGAGTGTAGATCACAACAGAGTATTTTCGCTTTTTTTGTTGCGGTTTGCTTGCATTTTGTTTTCTCATTTTTTTCCTTTTTGATCTGATTTTTCTTGTGCAACATGACATTTGTGGGAATATGCATAGAAGAATTGCACAATAACATAGATTACTTGCCATCTTAGGGGAGAAGGCTAGGAGGAAGGGAGGGAAAAAATTTGGAACACGAGATTTTGTAGGAGTGAATGTTGAAAATTATCCATGCATATGTTTTGAAAATAAAAAGTTTTGATTAAAAAATTTTCAGATTGGAAAAAAAGGTAATAAATTCTAAGAAAGCAGTTGTAACTTTTTTTGTTTTATTTTATAATTTCTTGGATAGGAGTTTGTAGAGATTTGTTCAATTATTTGTAAATACCAAAATTTTTATTTTGCAAAATGTAAACATTTTTCATAGGGTCATATGCCAACAATTGAGCTTTTGAAAAAGTATCATCTTATGCAATTTGCAGAAGTAACCAAAGCTGTGAGGTACAGTATGTTCTCTTATTTATTAATTTTTTAAATATTGTAAAATTAGTTCAAGTGAATTTGCCATATGTAAAAAATAACTTTCTTGAGTAATTCTTGAGATACTAACTTATACTTGTCTGTCTTTTCTATCAATCACTATAGTGAAGGAAATCTTCTGCTCTTAAATGAAGCTCTAGCAAAACATGAAACTTTCTTTATTCGCTGTGGTATTTTTCTTATTCTTGAGAAGCTGAAGATCATCACCTATAGAAATCTCTTTAAGAAAGTGTAAGCATGTTCCCTTTTCTGGTTAAATAACACAGAATAAACTTTTTTGCATGGGGTTGGGGAAGGGAGACATTTAGTAGGAGCAAGGTTTTTAGATGTTTGTGGGGGATTCTCTTGTTTTTTTAACCTATCAGTTTGCATTTTAAATGTAAGCATAGTATTTTGTTGGGTTTGGATATTTCTGGGGAAATAATCTGCTACAATATATTATTATTATTATTATTATTTTTAGAAAAGCATATTAGCAAGATTAAGCCTGAATTACAAGAATGTATTCTGTAGTATACAAACAAGTTACATTATGCAAATAAGTTATGAAAAAGAGAGGGTATACACTTTCTTGAAGAGACATGGAAAAATTGTCCTGTTCTCTGATTATAACCCCACAATTTTTTGCATAGCCTTGGCGAAAGAAATAAATCTGGCCAAAATTTTCCTCAGTTGTTTCTTAATCCGAAGGATTACATTGTCCCATAGTGAGCTTATCCCATGTCTCATCAGTGGCTTCTTGTTGTTTTGATAATGACTTTTTAAAAAAAAGATTTAACTCTTCTATATAGTTTGGAAATTTTTGCATGTATATATTTGCAAATAAGACTAAAATTTTGTCAGTTTGAATCATATATTGAATTAGTTGGCCCCCTTTTTGGAAAATTAACCAGATGTTGCTATTATAGCTTTGAGTATAATCAATACCGTTAACACTTTTTCTCTGTTTTTCATGAAAAGCTGGTGTTTAAATGTTAACAAGCAAAATAAGATTTCATAATTTTTTTTTAAAATCAAACTTTTGGTTAGAATGGTGTCATATCAGATTTATTAAATTAATTGATACTGAAGGAATAAAAACCTTAACTTTAGGAAGTAACTTTGTGAATTAAATTATCATCCCTTAAAAAAAAAAAAAAGGAAGAAATTGATGGCATAGATTTTTTTTCCCCCTTTATGACTTTTTTTGAAGACTAATGTGTTATACCTAAAGTATTACTGAAATATATATTTTTGGTTTTAATCTATCAATATGATCAATTATTTTTTTATCAAATGGTATGCTATATGTGGAAATATGTATACATATATTCGATTTGTCAAGTATTTTAACATAATTAACATGTAGTGGATTTCCTGCTATCTGGGGGAGGGCTAGGGCCCCGGGGGTATGTAACGGAGAGCTTTGTGAGGGTCAATGTTGAAGAATTACCCATACATATGTTTTGCAATTAAAAAGTTTTAATTAAAAAAATTTTTTTAAATTAAAAAATAAAAAAAATGGTATACTATATACTAAAATGTATTTTCTCAATTTCAGATATTTATTACTCAAAACACATCAGCTTTCTCTTGATGCTTTTCTAGTTGCCTTAAAATTTATGCAAGTTGAAGATGTTGATATTGATGAAGTTCAGTGCATTTTAGCTAATCTTATATTCATGGTATGTATTTAGTTTGATTTAATTTCATTGGTCATAATAGAATTTGAATTTTTTTTATTCAAGTAAACCTTAACACTACTTACATATCTTTTTTTTTTTTGCTGAACCATTTCAGTAGCTTTCTCTTAATAAATCCAGTTTACTTTGATACATTCTGTAATATGTAGCTAGTATCTATAATATTTTAATTTTAATTCCTGTACCAAGTTGCAGTGAAGTAACTTGTGTGATCATTGTGAATTTGGAATCATATGAAAGACTATTCTATACTTTGTATCTTTAATGTGATTTCAAGAAGTATGAAGCCAATTCTAAATAACCTCTTTTTATTCTTTTCTCTTCTTTTAGGGTCACATTAAAGGATACATTTCTCATCAGCATCAAAAGTTAGTGGTTAGCAAGCAAAATCCTTTTCCTCCTCTTTCTACTGTGTGTTGATTCTACAACACTATGTAGATTGTGCAACATTAAGACTAAACAGTTTTTGCAGAAATTTAAACTTGAAAAACTTTTTTAAAAAATAAGTCATGCAGTTGAAACTCAAAAGTAATTCTGTTACATTTGGGACTGGAATCTTGGAAACTTCTCGTGGCTTCTTTCCCAGGGACACAGGCTATGAATTTGGCAGAGTACCTAAGGGACATGAATTGCTCCTTTATAAAATACAGCTTCTGTTAACTTCGGTATGATCTGAAGTTTCTATTGAAAAAAAAAAAAAAGAAGAAGAAAACATTCCTTGTCTTCCATGAAGCTTTTACAAAACTTCCTGTAAAGATGGTGTTTTGAAAAATTTTAAGGCAGCTAAACATTTTACTTTTCATAGTGCTATTCATAAAATGACCTTTGTAACTTTTTCATAATTGTTTTGGGGGAAAAAAACCATTCCGTATGTATGGAAATGGTGAATTCTCTTTCAGAATATCAGGATTTCAGTATTCATTTAAAAATTGTTTTGTCCATAACATCTTGGAAACCTTAGATTCCTTTAAGAGGGAAATTACATTTGATTTTGAATGCTTCTTTTCCTTGTGTTTACTTACATTACAACTTACATTTTCAGATTTTGCAGGATAAGCACGTTTGTGGGGTTTTTTATTTCTGACTATGACAGATGCTTTGGAAAATCTTTCTCACCTTAGATCCTTGCAGTCTTTCAAGTTTGTTGCACAGGATTTCTCTATAAACATCTCACCTCTTTGTCCCAGGAAAAGAACTCTTCAAATTCTTCCTATTCTGCTAGGAATACAGAGGTAGAACCATAATCCATTTTCTTTCTCTTTTTTAAGTTTACCTGAATTCTGACAAAATTGTCTTCCCCACTTCAATATTGGAAATGCTGTGAGAATGATTGGAAAAACTGTAGTTTATGTCTTTGCTTTTCCACATCATATCTCCCAGTTGTCTCGGAATTCCTAATAGCAATCTGATTTTAGACCAGCGTGAATCATACTCTCCATTTCTCAGGATGGTCCCAAACCCGAATTAAAAAGCTAAAAAAAAAAAAAAAAAAAAAAAAAAAGCTAGAGAATTTCCCTTGCTGTATAAGTATTTTGATAATGAAATTTTTGCTGTACCAAAATAAATTTTCCAATACTCACTAGTACCTTCATTTGGAAGGGTTTGGTTTTAATGTATCTATTAAACTATAAACCACTGTACAAACGTAAGATATTTTTAAAACAATAAAATATTATTGATATTTTTAATTTTTGTATCATATAAATTTGTCCCTGCATCCCTGTTCCTTTTCCCAAAGAGCCATTCCATGTAACAACAAAAATTAAGACGAGGAAGAAGAGAAAAAATAATCAGCAAACCTACCAGTACGTTGAAGAAAAAAAAGACAACATATGTAGTGTTCCACATTGCTAAAACCTCCAGTTATACAAAGGAATAGGGGACAGTTTTCTCTTTTTTATTCTTTGAGTACATGTTTATTATTTGTAGTTCTGTAATTTTGTTTTTGTTTTTGTTTTTAATTCTTTCCGTTTGTATTATAGTCATTGTGGAAATCTTCCACTCTTCATTTTCTAGCCTTTCATTTAACTCTTATGTTTTTCTGTATTCCTCATATCCATCACTTTATATAGCATAGTAATATTCCATTACATTGTTTTAAAATTTGTTTAGGTTTTCTTCAGTTGATGAACATGTTTTGTTTTGTTTTGTTTTTTTTCCAGTTCTTTGATATGAAGTATTACTTTTGCAGAATAATAAATAATAGATAAATAAGTACTGGAGTTTTGAGGACCTGAATTGGAATCACTGCCTTAATAATGACCATTTACTAGTTCTTTGACTATAGGAAGATCCTTAATCCTCTCCAAGGCCATTTCTCCAAGTAAATTATTGGCACAAGTATGAGAGAACTAAAGAAAATGAATTTTTTCTTAGGTGTTTTTCTCATTGTCTACTTTATTATTATTTTTTTTAATCAGTAAATTTCACATTGGAAACAGTGCTAATTTACATATGGGGAATTAACATTTTCCTTAGAATTAACAGAATGTATTTAAATAGTTGAAAACTTGAGTATAACATTTTACACATTCAAAAGTAATATTGAAGTATTTGGGAGTAGATGGTATAAAAGAATGTATTAGAGAATTGAATGTATGAAATGTTATACCCAAGTTTTCAACTATTTAAATACATTCTGTTATTTCTAATCTAGGGCCCATCCCTCAAAATGCTTTTAGTTAGGAGAATCTTCCAGAGCTTTCCCTTCAAGTTTTCAAGAATCCAAGGTTACCTCTATGTCACAAGTGAGACCATTTCTTTGCTCATCATAACTGCCTCAAAGATCTTTATTTCAGCTTATGTGCTGATATCTGTTGCAAAAGATGAAGTAGTGGCGATATTCTATAAAGAACTTGAAAAAAAATCATTCGATTTTTTTTACAGTTTGTGGACACAAGGGAACAGTATCATTTAAGATTAAGAAATCTAAGAAAGGATAATAGCTTCTACATGTTTCAGAACCCTTCAGCCCATATTGTCTACTCTGCTTATTTTTTAAAATTTATTTAATTTTAATTAGCTAAATGACTTAGGATGTGTCATTTAATCTGTCTCAGCACAATTTTCTCATTTGAAAAATGAGAAAGTTTTAATACATAAGCTTTAAATATCTTCTGTCAGTATTCCTGAGAAAGATGTGCTTGACATTCCTGTCACTTTGAGGATGTGGAGGAATTCTCAAGGAACTATTCTTTTCCTTTGCCATCCTAGTCCCTGCCAGTAGCCATTTATAGGGTCTGTGCTTTTTTTTCAGTCCTAACCTATATGAATTACATATAATTTAAACATGTATATAAAAGCAGTCAGTTTAAACATGAATGTATTTCTTCATAGTACATTATTTATGCAACATAAGTTTAGGGGAAAAATGTATATATTGATGATCAGAAAACTAGAATAGTTTATCCTCGATTGGAAGGGGCCAGTCCTTTTAATTTACATCTTTACAGATAAACAATACAGATGGAAAAAGGCAAAACTGAGACAGAATTGACTCTTAAGTGAAATGCTCTCTCCACATACTACCCTAGGCACTAGATCATTTTGCTTACTGAGTTAAGACTTCACGGAGTAGTCTATTTTTTAATGAATAGATCAAAATATCAAATGTTAATGTCATCTGTATAAATGGAAAAATATTTCAAAATGAAATATTGGTTTTTATCATGTCTGATTCTCTCATTGATCCCATTGGAGTTGTACTTTCCAGTATTTTTGCCATAGCCCTGCCACTACGTCCCTTGAGTCTCTAGTTTTCATTTTCTGACCTTGTCTTCTTCAATGGTACTTTCCATGTATCATCTTTGGTCAGTGTCTCCAACAGGCAAAATGAGGCTTATTTTATCAGACTGCTCACTTTAACTGTACTTTGGCCATAGAGTTGACTTATTCAGGATGAGCTCCCCTCTTCCCATTTGACCATTTATTAACACTAAACTCCAAATTGGGCTTTACTTTCTTTGGGGCTGACATTTTTTCTCTTATAACATCTACTCCCAAATTACTTCCTTTATATCTCTGCAGTCTGTTTTGGATACTTACATAACAGGACCCAGTCTGCTTATCTTGGTTTTGTGACAGGTCCATTCTCTCCATCTTGAACTCTAATATATCTAATGATTTCTTTTGTGTCTTTTCCTGGGATTAGAATCTCTCTCTCCTTTGGCTAATTTTATACTCAAATCTTTTTGTAACTGAAAGGCCTGATCCTTGAAACTTAAAAGCAAGAAACAAATATTTTTACTGATTGTAGGGTTTTTTTGTTTTTTGGTTGTTGTTGTTGTTTTTGGTTTTGGTTTTTTTTGTTTTGTTTTGTTTTGTTTTTTTGTTCTTTAAATGTTTGGTGGAATTCACATGTAAATCCATCTGGTCCTGGGGATTTTTTCTTGGGGAGCTGATTAATGACTTGTTCTATTTCTTTTTCTAAAATGGGACTGTTTAATTTATTTCCTTTTCTGTTAATATGGGCAATCTATATTTTTGTAGATATTCCTCCATTTCACTTAGGTTATCAAATTTATTGGCATAAAGTTGGGCAAAGTAGCTCCTGATTATTGTTCTAATTTCCTCTTCATTGGTGGAAAGTTTTCCCTTTTCATTTTTGAGACTAACAATTTGATTTTCCTCTTTCCTTTTTCTAATCAAATTAACTAGAGGTTTATCTATTTTGTTGGCTTTTTCATAAAACCAACTTTTAGTTTTATTTATTCAATAGTATTTTTACTTTAAATTTTATTAATCTCCTTTTATTTTTAGGATTTCAAGTTTGGTATTTGATTGGGGGTTTTTAATTTGTTCTTTCTCTAGGTTTTTTAGTTGCAAATCCAATTCATTGATTTTTTTCTTTCTCTATTTTATGCAAATAAGCATCTAGAGATATAAAATTTCCCCTTATTACCACTGGCTACATCCCACAAATTTTGGTATGTTGTCTCATTATTATCTCTTGGATTAAAATAGTAATTATGTCTGTAATTTGCTGTTTCACCCATTTATTCTTTAGGATGAGGTTAGTTAGTTTCCAATTGCTTTTTGGTCTATTTTCTCCTGGTCTTATATTGCATGTGATTTTTATTCCATCATGATCTGAAAAAAATACATTTATTATTTCTGCCTTCCTGCATTTGATTTTGAGGTTTTTGTGTCCTAACACATGGTCAATTTTTGTATAAGTTCCATGAACTGCTGAGAAAAAAGTAAACTCCTGTCTGTCTCCATTTAATTTCCTCCAAAGATCTATCATACCTAACTTTTCTAACATTTTGTTTACCTCAACTCCTTTCTTATTTATTTTGTGGTTTGATTTATCTAGTTCTGAGTTAAGGAGGTTGAGATCCCCTACTATTATAGTTTTGCTGTCTATTTCTTTTTGCATCTCTCTGAACTTTTCCTCTAAGAATTTCCATAGTATACCATTTGGTGCATATATGTTTAGTATTGATATTGCTTCATTGTCTTTAGTAAGATATAGTTTCCTTCCTTGTCTCTTTTAATTAGATCTATCTTTGCTTTTACCTGATCTGAGATCAGGATTGCTACCCCTGCTTTTTTTGGTCACTTGAAGCATAATAGATTCTGCCCCAGCCTTTTACCTTCATCCTGTATGTATTATTATGCTGTAGATGTGTTTCTTGTAAACAGTGTATTGTTGGATTCTGGCTTTTAATCCAATCTACTCTCTGCTTCCGCTTTATGGGAGAGTTCATTCCATTAATATTCACAGTTAAAATAACTAATTCCGTATTTCTTGCCATCTTATTTACCCAAGTTATGTTTTTCCCTTTCCTTTCCCCTTTCCCTCCTCCCTAGTATTTTGCTTTTGATAACCATTTCCCTCTAACAATCCTTCCCCTTTAGAGCCCCACCCCCTTTTTTACACCTTTCCTTTAATTCTTCTGTTTTCCCTTCTATTAGTCTATTCTCTTTCTTTTCCCCCTTTCTCTCCTCTTTCCTTATAAGGTAAGACAAGTTTCTTTGTGATGCCCAATATGTCTATTATTCTCTCAGAGCCAAATCTGTTAAGATGAAGATTAACACAATTCTCATTCCCTTCCCTTTTTTCCCCTCAGTCTTTATAGGGTTTTTTTGCCTCTACATGTGATGTAATTTCCTTTATTTTACTTCCTTTTCCTCTTCTTCCAGTGTTCTGATTGTAGATTTTAAAATGGTAAAGAGGCTAATGCTCTTTACTATTCTCATCCTAAAGTGTTTTTTAGTGCATTAGTTTAATACCTCTTGCATTTCATAGCAAAAACTGCTTACCAACATTTTCATGTGCCTATAGCTAATAGGCACCTGCCATATAGGTTTCAGGTTTTTAGATAACAAGTTTTATTTCCTAGAATGTTAGCTTCTAGAGGGTAGGGATTGTTTTTGCTGTTGTGTACTAAATACATATTGCTTCCTTGCTTGTTATTTTTGAAAAGAGATAGAAATAGAATCTTGCTTTTCATAAGTGTTGCTGAAGGCCCATTTACATGTATTGTTTACGTTAACTGAAAGACTTGTAATCTTTTCTTCAAAATAATCAGAATAAATTTATAATCTGTTGCTTTTTTAAATTATCTAAGCCAAATTCTTAAAACTTGAGTGGTTCCTTAAAAGATGGGCTTCAATGTTTAAAGTGAAGGTAATTGGAAATTTGCATTTTAAGCCCCTTTTAAATATTTATTGGTGTTTCCTTTGCTTTTGAATGGGCCTTAATGTTTCTTAATAGTTTGTAAGATTGCATGACAAAATTAATAAAGGGCTGGTCCAGAATTATTAAGCTCTGGGTTTGGGCCTTGTATACACATTGACCATGTGACCATGGACAAGTCATGGAATCTGGAAGACCTGAATTCAAATCCTGTTTCAGATACTTATTATCTGGTTGACTCTGGGCAAATCATTTAATCTCAGTCTCAATTTTCTCATCTGTAAAATGGAGCCAAATTTATCTTCTACTTCCTAGAGTTATTGTGAGGACCAAGTGAGATCACTTAGGTAAAACCTTTTATAAACTTTAAAGCTATAATAAAAATATAAATGCTAGCTGCTATTGGTACTACAATAATCCTACTTCTAGTCATTAGTTGATGATCCATGAGTAAGGGATTTAGGTTTTTCAATGAAAATTCCCTATATTTTTGAAATCACAAGTCTAACGTTTTTCCCCCCTTACAAACAAAACAAACACCCACTGACACAATGGCCTACAATTTTAGTTTTTTAAGCCTGCCCCTAAATACATTGTGTATGGGGGTTGTAACTGTGTTCTAGGGTTAGGGATTGAAAAACAAAAGTAAAAAAGACTCTTAAGGAGCTTAACATTTTTTTTTTTAAGATAAACATTTATTTGCTCTTCACCTCATGCATAATCATGCAAAGTAACATGGCCATGTTTAAAAATACGCCTCATTTTGTTCCCAGAAGTGAATGTCATCGTGTTTTTTGCTATCATGGCAGGTCATTTGAGTTGAATAATTGTATGAGTCTTAGAATAAGACTCTGGGCGAGTGGTTTTGTTAAATTTTAGTGATATTAAGAGAAGTAAGGCAGTGGGAGAATGAATACTTGGGGAAAAGTGGAAGAAGGTTGCAGAACTTAGTTGTCACATCTGGGTGTGAAGGTAAAACACTATGCTGTGTAAGAACGAAGGGGCCCTGTAGAACTAGGTCTCAAATCATACAGCAATTGTTCAGGTTGATCAGTAGAACAAATTAGGCACTCTACATGAGGAAGCCAACAAACAGTCCACTGTTAAATAAACTTAAAGGCCCCAGCTACTGCAGTAAGGGTTCAATAATCAACAGAAACCACTGGGAAAATTGGAAAGAAATCTGACAAAGGTATAGACCAACTTTCTGTCCTGTAAACAAAAATGAGCACGAAAGGGGTAAATTATTTAAAACTTAATGGGTGACGAGTTGGAAGAGCAAGGAAGACACTTTGGGAATTGATGAGGCACTAAGAGTTGGTGACCAAAAAGGAGATTACAAGATAAGATAGACAAATTAATTGAAAAAAATTTTGCACAAAATTAGTACATCTAAATTACAAGGGACAGTTACTTGGAGAAAATATTTGTGGCAGGCTTGTCTGATAAAGGTCCACAATTTGGGCCAAAACATGCAAATAACTGATTAAAATATGTAAGAACAGAAGCTATTCACCAACTGGTAAAATAGTATAAGAATATGACCAGACAGTTCTAAAGGAAAAACCCAAATTATCAATAATTAAAAATCAAGGTCCAAATCACTCATCACGGGAATATAGATGAAAGCAACTGTTGAGCAACTTCACCTCAAATGCATCAGGCTGGCAAAGTGGACAAAATGACAAATGTAGAGTGTGGGAAAATTCATTGTTGGTGGAGCTATAAACTAGTTCGGCCATTTTGGAAGGCACTTTGGCTTCATGATAGCACTACTCAATTTATACCTCAAGATCAAAGAGGAAAAAGGATCCACAGATGCAAACAGACCCACTCTTTTATATTATCAAAGGAATGGAAACTTAAGTGGGGTATTCATTTGAAAAATTGCTGTGTAAACTTTTAGTGCAGTGTAAGAAATGATGAGACTTTAAGAAAATGAGCTGATTAAGTGAAACAAGCAGAATTGAGATCAATTTATAGAATAGCATTGTAAATGAAAACATGTTTAGAAGAATTAAGGACCCCTCATCAATGTAGTGTCCAAATATCCCACAGCACTGATCCATTGACAATAAAGTAATGATTCAAAATGCACAATAATAGTGAATTTTACATGGTCATTTGGGGAATTTTTTTTATACATATATGTTGCTGGAGCTTCCAGACTGATTTCCGTTTACCCCACTCCAGAGATGAAGGTTGGGAGGACACAGTGGGAAGGAATATAGCTAAAAGAAAATTGAGCTATTGCGGGTTTTTTTTTTTTTTTAATGCAAAGAAAGGGGCAGATAGAAGCACAAACAAGCAGAACATCTTTGAAAGCTTGTTTGAATTTATTACATTTAAGAGGAAAAGTAAGCTATACATAAAATTTGCATTTTCCATATACAAACTTTTCCCATTCTATATTCATAGAAGTGCCCATTTCATTTGGTGTTTATGTTGCTAATTAACAAAGCATCCATTTCCCCTCAATTATACATTGCTCTGGTGTGTATATATTTAAGGGATGTATATGGGTATTCTGGGAAAACAAGTACCTTTGGTGTGAGGGCATCCAAGCCCTTTGCAGACCCTTTTGTCATTTTTGGTGTCCATCTGCCACCTAACTCATGGGCGGTTATGAGAAAATATAGTATGTGCAGTAAATACAGACCACCAAACTGGGCTAAACCAAATTAAAGATAACAGGGTACTCAAGCTTGTCAATGATTTATTGGGGTGACTGCCCCAAACGAAGATTTCTTTGTTGGAATTGGAGGATGAGAACTATTTGTTCCAGTGGTTATGAAAGTAACTGAAACAGGTGCTGTAGAGTGCTTAAAGCTTAGTTAGACATGGGAGATGCCAAAGTTGTCAACTGCATTCTAAACCATCACCAGTCATCTCAACTTTTGTCTTGCCATTGGATTTCAGTGACTGGAAGACTGAGACTAATATTTTGCACAAATCTGCCTTGCTTAAATCCAGTTTATGCAAGTGAAAAACAGCCAATAAACCATTTTTTACCTACCTCAGAGTTCTGTGGTGATGCAAGTTATCAAAGCAGCAGGACCTATAATCACAACTTTTTAAGCAGATAGCTCAGGCCATAGAGCCATCATCTCACTAGACTGAAGCAGCAGTGAGATTCTGCAGCCCTTCCAGGTGTTTGTGGTCTTTTAAGAACCACAGGCTCACCTTGCTTAAGAAAGCATTTGGGAAAGTTACCCCCAAAATTGTCTGCTTTACCCACCTCTGGTCTGCTTTTTTTTTGGGGGGGGGCAAGCAAGGTAGTTGAAGCACAAAAACATGTACAAAAACTTTGGGGAAGATGATTCCATTCACCATTGGTACATGGGATATGTGCATACTTATGGACAATAAAAAACCCATCTGAAAGATGGTTATTTTTGCAAGTGAATTCATCAGATTATCATATCCAAACTGCAGTCCTGAGTGAAACAAGGCTTGCAATGAAAGCCAGCTAACTGAAGTCACAGCTGGAATGGGTGTGTGTGTGTGTGTGTGTAATTTTTTTTTTTTTTTTTTTTTTTTTTTGGTAGCAGCTGCTATGATGGGGAGTGCTGTGAAGCTAGTGTAGGTTTCACAATAAGACCAATCTGGTCAAGCTTGTGTGCCTCCAAAAGGAGTGAACAGGCTCATGAACAATATGACTATGACTTGCAGGAAAGTACCATGCCAGCAGCATCAGGGAAGATAAATCCTCATGAGGTTAAAAAAAAAATTATCATGCTTGAAGGGAACAAACGTCATTTAATGCCAGAGTAGGCATAGATTATCAGGTGTAGAGTCCTTAGAAGGAAGGGAGTTGAACAGCAACAGCAGTAGTCATTACTGAAAATTTGGGCATCTCATGACCACGAAAGATACGGATCCCCGGGGGTTCATATTGCTTTGGAAAATCACATATTGACAGTATGTTTTGTTTTTTTTGCTAAATATTTCCCAATTACATTTTTATCTCTGTGTATTTGGTAGTGCCATTGGCTTCATGTTTGAAACTTCCGCTGCAGTGAATTGAACAAAAGACCTGAGCTTGAAATCTGCTTCACTTCTTTGCCGCATGAGTGTGGGCAAATCATTTAACTTCTCCAATAATCAATTTCCCATTTATAAAACAGATACTTCATTGCAATCAAGTGAGATAATATATATGAAGTCCTTTGCAAACCTTAACATGTTATACATGTTAGGTAGTAGTAGTAGTAGTGTAGTAGGTTTGATTTTTTTGTTTTTTTCATAATTAGATTTGTGCTTTCCATTAATTCACTTTATTATCTACAGGCATGGGATGGGATTGGGACTTCACTGGTATAGAGGAGCTTTGGGTGAGGAAATTCTATCAGTGTAGATAGGTACCTTCTCTGCTACCTATAGTCTTAGAGAATTTCATAGAACATTGAGAGGCACAGTGATAATATAGAATTCAAACTTAGGTCTTGGCTTTGGGGAGGCTTCATATCCAGTATTCCATGCTACCTCTCATGTCAACAACATATGTACTTTCTTTCATGCTTCACAACTCCATGATTTCTCCCACTAATATAGATCATTAATCATGACCCTTCTATAATTTCAAAAGTTGCTGCAATTTAGAAAAAAATCATGACTTAATGAGCAACTTTTGGTAATGTCATTCCCCCTTAAAATTTAGTTAACATGTTTCTCAGATAATAGACATGTAATCTAGTTTGTTGGAATTGATAAACTTCTGTTCTACTGACACAGCTTTTGATTACCTTCATGCCATACAGTGAAGCATTAATATAGACTTCAGTGGAGGATAAAAAAAGTATGCTTCATTCTTCTATTTATGGATTTGAAACAGGCCACTTTTTAAAAAATACTTTGATTAATATTGTTTATATCTTTTTTATGTGTAGTTATCAGTAAACATTTCATTTTAGGGGATGCCTGAATTTTACTACTTTTTAAATAATTTAATTTCATCTCATGAATTGTAAAGCAAAAAAAAGAAATAAATTCTACCGGATCTATTTTACAGTATTTGCTAATTCAGTTCAAAAAAAATTTTAAGTACTAAAAAGTATGTTGTTACGGACTGGGGAGATAAAAACATCTATTAGACACATTTTTTTTTTGCCCTCCTGGAGGGTAAGGTCTGAAGAAAGATAATTTCTGATTGGATGGAAAGGATTATTTTTTGTGTTAAACCAGATTTGGCTGGTTAACTGGGCTGTAAAGAATGAGCACTAGGCAGAAATGGGATTTGGGGGAGAAGAGTATTCCAACTATAAACTTTTGTAGCAATATTGCCAATTTATGATCAACTCAGGATCACAGTTAAAATTTACATAATTCCACATAATTTATTCTTTTTATTCACTTGTTTTTCCATTATTGCATTATTTGTTCAAACCATATTGAATATCTTGAAATCTTAGTGAAAAGATAAAGTGGTCCCAAATTTTCAGTTGGTAAAGACACCATAATACCGATTAAAAACCAAGTACCTTTGTGTTTAGCCATGACAATACTTCCCTCTACCAACTTCCAGTCCACTGATGCTTTGCTTTGCTCACAAAATAACCTTGTTGTAATTGTCACATTGAGTATTTCTTCACATTTCTCGTTATCAAAATGTACACTGGGCAAATCAATCAATGAATCACCCAGTTCTGTTCCATTGAATGGCCAGCCACTGACAATGTTCATTTTCTCTGGAATCAAAATATGTTCTGCAAAATCCTTTTCAGGGATACAGATAGGAAGTCCATTGCTGTGACACTGAATGGGCTCATTAAGTTCTAGCAGTGCTAGATTGTTCTGCCCCATTTCTTGATCATACCACATGTGCACATGCTTGTTCTTTATTTTTATCTCCAGTGGGGCTCCTGATAAACTATCTTCACCTGTTTAGTAATGACAATCACAGGTCACTTTAGAAAAATATTAAAAATTTCCAAAGCTAAGGGAACTCAATCACAAACAACTTATTTCTTATATGATTCTACCTTCAATAGCACAGTACTATGACTAGTCAGTCAGTAGTCTCCGAACCTTGTGGCTCCCATTTATGCATAGTGACATTATGAAGTGATATTATGATTTACATCCCCATCAGAATTTAAAATCAGTTTTACCCCCTCCTCATTGAGAATTCATTTTGGGGGTGATAAAATGTGGCTGGAAGAAAAATCAAAGCCTGACCAAGCACATGAACAGGATAACCTGAAAATTGACAATTCAGAAATAACTTTTTAAGGGGTCATTTAATCTTTTTAAGAGTCACGAGTTAGAGCTGAGAGAGACATCTAGTCCTATCACTACTGTTTTATAGGGAAACTGAGGCTAAGTAAAATGAAGTGACATGCCTAAGGTTACACATGTGATAAGTGGTAATGAACATTTTTGAAAACTAATTTTTATTGAAGAGTTTTGTTTTTTCTATCATATTTTCCCCTAGTATCCTTCCCCCTCCCTCTCCCACAAGCAATCCCATATGACAAGTTTTTGAGAAAAAGGAGGAAAAAAATCAGATTAATGGATCAATACATTGGAAAATCCTGAAAATGTATGTAAAGTACAATATTTGTGGACTTTCTACTACTGCAAAAGGAGTGAAGTGGAAGGATCTTCTCATCTTTTCTTTCTTCTTTTTTTCTTTTATTATTTATTTATTTATTTTTGCTGATAAAATTGGGGTTAAGTGACTTGCCCAGGATCATATAGCTAGGAAGTATTAAGTGTCTGAGGCCAGATTTGAACTCAGGTCCTCTTGACTTTAGGGCTGGTGGTTTACTTCTCATTTCTTTTTAACCATACTTATTCTTTAAAATTTCACAACATTCACTTTTGGCAGAATTACAATTTTAATTCAAGTCTTATTCCAGGTCTAACATTTATGTGACTTCATCATTGGGCTCCTCAAGAATCCATCATTTATTGACTACTATTGATGTGTCTATATTTATTTAGCTAAACATCCTCTCAAGCAGCAGATTTAGTCAGCCACAAGAAATGTAGTTAAAGCTTTTCCAAATTTATGGAATTTGCCAGAGCTTATACTACATCAAAATTTAAAATAACTAGAAATTATATAACATTTTAAAGTGTGTAGAGCACTTGACATCTGTTATTTCATTTGATCCTTGCAACAACCCTGAGAAGTAGAGTGACTTGCCCAAGATCCCACAATTACTATGGCTAAATCTGTACTCAGAATTTTCTGACATCCATTTTTGAATCCATTATGTCACATGATTAGAAGGGTACAACTTTCAAGGAGGCCATATATGTTCCTAAAAAAAAAAGGTTCAGAACCAGATCCTTCCCTTGTCTGAATAAATGATCACTTTACTCCAAAGAGCTTAAGTTCACAAGATTAGTCCTAAGAAGCTAATTAGCTCATCAGTTAGAATTCTGCAACAGGGAAAAGTAGTGTTTGTTTAAGTTCATCTAGATCTGAGTGTTAGACTGTGGATAGTTTGCAAAAACCATACAAAACAGAATCTTTGACAATTACCCCATTTAGAATTATTTTTGTCCTCTCTGAGTCTCTGAAAAAAGTTCTTTCTATATTCATTTCCTTTCAAGATGACCCTGATTCAGGTTATCTGGAGACCTCAGTTTTAGAGCCCTCTTGGACTATTGCTTCTAGATAAGCAGAGATAAGTTTTATAACCAACAACATAGATCATTTACCAAGATAAGCTCCAAAAGGATTTATGACCCAGATATAAAAAGTCATATCATAAATAAATTAGAGGAGCAAGAAAGATAATCTTGCAGATTATCAATAGACCATCTTGATTACATAAAGTTAAAAACATTTTTTTTGGACAAACAAATCCAGTATGGCTAAGATTAGAATGAAAATTAACTGGGAAAATTTTTATAGCAAGTTTTTTTTTTGTTTGTTTGTTTTTTTGTTTTGTTTTGTTTTTTTTAAATAAGGCTTCATTTCCAAAGTATTCAAATTTGTAAGAATAGGAGCCAGTTGCCAATTGAGAAGTGGTCAAAAAAAATGCATATGCAGTTTTCAGAGAATGGTGGGGAGAGAATAAATATTTATATAGTATCCACTATGTGGTATTTCATGTAATCCTCATAATAGCCTTGAAATGTAGGTGCTGTTATTAGCATCATTTTATAGTTCAGGAAACTGAGTTAAACAGGTTAAGTGTGCATGGTCACACAACTACTGTCTGAGACTAGACTTAAATCACAGCTTCCTGATTCCAGCTACTTAGTTGCCTCTGCTTATATCCATTAAATTGGCAAAGTTGACAAAAATAGAAAATGACTTATCAGCAGGGCTGTAGAAAAAAAGTGCTTTAATGCATTGTTGGTGGAGCTGTGAACTGGTTTGGCCATCCTGGAAAGCAATCTGGAACTATTTCAAAAAAGTTACTAAATTGTGTATGTCTTTTGACCCCGTGATGCTATTGGACTTATTCCATAAAGAGTTCAAAGGAAAAGAAAAAAGTCCCATTTGTATAAAAATACTTGTGCCAGTTTTTTGGGGTTTTTTTTGTTTTATGCCAAAAAAAAAAGGAAATTAAACAGGTACTTATCAGTTCGGTAATGCTGGAAAATAACATGGTATATGAATGCAATGGAATTCTATTGTGCTATAAGAAATGATAAAAAATCAGACATATAAACTTATGCAAAGTACTTGAGAAGAACCTGGAGAACAATTTATAAAATAACATCAAGATTGTAAAAATTAGCAGTTTTGAAAGACTTAAAAAATGTGATCAATGCAATGATCCATCATTATGTCACAGAACCAGTAATGATAAATGCTATCCACTTACTGAACAATGAATTAATTAATCAAATGAGACACTTATTTGTAGACATGGCTAATATGGGAATTTATTTTGCTTGATTATGCTTATTTGTACAAGGGTTTTGTTTTTGTTTTTATTTTCAGTGCTAAGAAAAGTAGGAGGGAAAAATTAAACACTATTCAATTGAAAAAATTTCAACCATAACAAAAATTTATAGTGATATAAGGATGTCTCCCAATGTTAAATGATGTTGTATTATCACCTCTCTTTATGATAGCATAACATTTTCTTCTATTTATTTTTATTCTGAACTTTGTTGTTCAGATGTTTTCAGTTATGGCTGACTCTTCATAATCTTATTTAGGTTTTTCTTGGCAAAAACATTGAAATGGTTTGCCCTTTCCTTCTAGTGCTCATTTTACAGACGAGGAAATTGAAGCAGTTAAGTGACTTGCCCAGGGTCACACAGCTTGTGTCTGAGACCAAATTTTGAATTTAGGAAGATGAGTCTTCCTCATTCTAGGCTAGGCACTCTGTTTACAATGACACCTAGCTGTCTCTATTTTGAATTCAATGAACATCTAAAAAAAAAAAAGGCATTTTCCTATGCATAAAACATAAGAATGTGTTTTTGTCCCTTCCAAGAACCAGATATCCTCTTCTACTTCTCAGCCTCCTTTTGTGTGTTATTTTCCTCTATTAGAATGTAAAACTCTTTGAGGGCAAGGGTTGTTTTTATATCCCCACTTTGTAGAATAGTGCCAAGAATATAATACGGGGTTAATAAATTCTTGTTGATTTGACAAAAAAATTGTTATGAATATTTTGGTGTAAATGGGACTTTATTTTGATGTACATGGGACTTGATGTATCCACTTAGTGGTAGAATTTCTGGGTTAAAGGATAAGGCATTTTGACCACTTTTTTAGTTTAGTTCTTAATTGTTTTCTAGAATTGTTGGACTGATCCATATCTCCAACAAAAATGCATAGACCTGTTTTTGTGCTGCCTCTTCAAACATTACCTTTGTTCATCATTTGTTAATGTTATTGATTTGCCAGTTGTTTTGATTTTAATTTTAATTTGCCTCATTTTTAGTGATTTAGAGCAATTATTCATGTAGTTTTTAATCATTTGCAATTTAAAATCTATATATATTCTTTGGCCACTATCTATTAAAAATGTTTATATTACTTTCCTATATATCATCAATTTCAGACCTTTTTCAGAGACATTTGAGGCAAAGATTTATTTCCCATTTAACAGTTTTTCCTTTTGTCCTTGGTTTTCTTCATGTAATTAACTTGGTTAAGAATTCTAGCCTACTCATTTCTCAAATATATAAAAAATTGAATCAAATTTATAAGAATACAAGTTATTCCTTAGTTGATAAATGGTCAAAGGATATGAATAGGCAGTTTTCAGATGATGAAATCAAAGCTATCTAGTCATGCTCTAAATCACTATTGATTAAAGAAATGCAAATTGATGCAATTCTGAGGTACCACCTCATACCAATCAGATTGGTTAATATGACAAAAAAGGAAAATGACAAATGTTGGAAGGAATGTAGGAAAATTGAAACACTAATGCACTGTTGGTAGATTTGTGAATTGATCCAACCAATCTGGAGAGCAATTTGGAGTGCTCAAAGGGCACTCAAATTGTGCACATCTTTTGATCCTAGCAATATCACTACAAAGTGTGTATCTCAAAGAGAGTTTTTTAAAAAGGGGATTAAGGAAGGAAAATCTATAAGTGCAAAAGTGTTTATACCAGCTTTTTTAGCAGTTAGCAAAAAAAAATTGAAAATTGAGAGAATGCCCATCAATTGGGGAACAGCTGAACAAGTTGTGGTATATGAATGTAACAATACTTGTGTGCTATAAGAAATAATTAGCAGGCAGATTTCAGAAAAACCTGGAAAGACTTACATGAAGTGAGCACAACCAGGAGAATGTTGTACACAGTAATGGCAATATTGTGTGATGATCAATTATGATAGATTTAACTCTTCTCAGTAATACAATGATCCAAGACAATTCCAAAGGATACATAATGAAAAATTCTATCCACATCCAGAAAAAGAACTGATGGAGTCTGAATGCTGATTGATGCATACTATTTTCACTTATTTATTTATTTTATTTTTGCTGAGGCAGTTGGGTTTAAGTGACTTGCCCAGGGTCACACAGCTAGGAAGTATTAAGTGTCTGAGGTCAGGTTTGAACTCAGGTCCTCCTGACTTCAGAGCTGGTGCTCTATCTACTGTGCTACCTAGCTGCCCCTACTTTTTTATTTTTATGTTTTTTTGTCCCTTTTGGCCTGTTCCTTCTTTTACAATATGGAAATAGGTTTTACATTATTGCACATTCTTTACTGTCTTAGAAAGGGAAAAGTTAAGGGAGGTAGAAAATTTGAAATTAAAAAAAAATTTTCAATGAATGTTAAAAATGTTCTTTACATATAATTGGAAAAAGTTTAATACTATTTAAAAAATAATTCTAACCTAGTATAACTAAATCTCAACCTATACTATGAAGATTTGATATAAAGATATTTTACAGGCTAAAAAATAGAACACTTGATCAGTGGAATATATTAAGTAAACAAAACCCATAAAAAACTGAATATAATATCAAGGTATTTCATATAGCCAAAGATATCAATTACTGGGGTAAAGAGTTCAACAAGCATTGCTGAAAAGAACCGAAAGCATCTTGGAAGAAATTAGGGTCAGACCAATATCTTACACCATATATATCACTCCAAATAGATATGTGACAGATATAAAAGGTTATATTTCTTTTTTTCGTTGGCAATTGAGGTTAATTGACTTGGCCAGGGTGACACAGTTAGAAAGTGTTAAGAGTTAAGTATTTGAGGCCAGATTTGAACTTAGGCTCTCCTGACTTCAGGGCTGATGCTCTATCCACTGTACCACCTACCTACCCCAGTTATATTTCTTTTTGCAAGGCAATTGGACTTGCCCAAAGTCATACAGCTAAGTGTGAAGTGTCTGAGATTAGATTTGAACTCAGGTCTTCCTGACTCCAGGGCCAATGATTGATTATCCAGGGTGCCATTTACCTTCCCCCCCCTTATATTTCTTTATTTCTTTTTTTAAACTTAAAGAAGAGATGGAATACCTTTCACAATTGTGACTGGGTGACAGTCTTACCTAAAAAAAGATACAGGCTATTAGAAATGATAAAATTTAAAAGCCTATATACAATTAAAACCAACCTGTCTCTTTTATTTCTTATCATTTGAAACATCTAAGGAATTACTCTTATTTATTTATTTATTTTATTTATTTATTCTTTATGTATCTTAGATATCAGACTTTCATGAGTTGTTTGTGATATTTTTTCTCATTTAACTGCTTAGAATTAAAAGAAAAGCAGTTCAGTAGAAAAAAAAAAACAGTCCCAGAAAATAGCTCTGATAAAAGAACTGATATAAATATATAAGCCATTCTCTAACATGTTTCAAAGGATAAGAAAAAATTGTTTTTAAATAAAGAAATATAAGCTATTAATATCCTATAAAAGTATATTCCAAATTCCAACAATCAAGCAACAAAAGAATTCTACCGCAGCCAGAGTTAATTGATTTCATTCCCTTTCTAATTTTTTATGTCACAAAGTTATTCAACTTTTATCTTCATTTTTTGTTTATTGTGCTATGTGATATAAGTTGTTGGTCTAAACTTTGTTTTTGTCAAACAACATCAGTTTTCCCAGGAATTCTTGTTAAATAGCTGGTTCTTCCCCATTTTAGTTTATGTTCTTGAATTTATCCATCATTGGTTTCTTGATTTCAGTTATTTGTGATTCTTGCTTATCTAATCTCTTCCATTTTTATTTTTATTATTTTTCTATTTTTAAAATCAGACCAAATAGTTTTGATGAGTGCTTACTCTATAGTAAAATTTTAAGTCTGAAAGCACTGTTCCCCCCCTTTCATTCTGCAAATTAATTTTATTCAAAAATTTTACTTTCAACAAGCACTTGATGGAATGAGAGTAATAATTACTTACTTAGCTTCACACTGATGTTTCCAAAGAGTAGTGAACATTTTGCTGTGGTCAACACAAAATTTTCCTGTACTATAACACCACCACAGAAGTCCTTTCCTTGTGAATTTGTTAATTTGACCTTTAAAAAAAAGACATGATTGTTTAGTAAAAACTATTAACTATAATATATATTAGAGTTTTCATTTCTTCCTCCCTCCAACTTGATTGGTATCAACGCCCAAAATTATGACTTAGTAGCCATCTTTATTAGATGTCAGAGTCCCGCACTTGCCTCAGACAGTTGCTTGCTCTGGCCAATTATTTAGCCCTCCACAGACCTCATTTCTTCATCTGTAAAATTAGGGGATTGACCTTGAACACTTGATTTTAAAACTGTGATCCTATGAGTCATATTTTTCTTTTCAAAAATAACTTATTTTAGGGCAGCTAGGTGGTGCAGTGGATAGAGCACTAGCTCTGAAGTCAGGAAGATGTGAGTTCAAATCTGGCCTCAGACACTTAACAGTTCCTAGCTGTGTGACCCTGGGCAAGTCACTTAACCCCAATTGCCTCAGCAAAAAAGCAAAAAAAAAATTTAAATAACTTATTTTTTAAGATGCAGCCAATATTAAAATCAATGTTGTAATAAAAAGTTTAATGGGTGTGTGTGTGTGTGTGTGTGTCAAGAATTTAGTCCACAATTTTTGTTACTTAACAAGTATTCAGTAGATACTGCCTTTTTTATTCTAAGGTAAGTATATTTGTGGAAAGTTACCAAATTCTCAGTTGAGGGAGAAAAAACATTAAAAAATTCAAGTGATATTTTAATTTAAAATGATTTTTACTAACTGCAATTATCTTTAAATGCAGAAAAATACAATTTCTTAGAGAAGATAATGAAATTCATTGGTCTTGCTTTTTAAATACAATAATATAAGAAAGAAAATAGAACATAGTTGGTACTTAATAAATGCTAGTTGACTCATTAAATGTGTCTATAATCAAGAATTTCTAAGTCTTTAAAAATATTGATGATATTTTTCTATGTGGTTCTTTTATTCTTTAAAAAAAACTATACACTCACACAATATACACACATGCTATATCACTATATTATCATTATATTGGGATTTGGCTAAATTCTTAAGTTAAGGTTTTTAATTTAGCAAAGGTCATGGATCCCTTTGGCAGTTTGGTGAAATATATGTATTATTTCTCAGAATGACATTTAAAAAAATAAGATTATAAAGGAAACCAATTATATTGAAATAAAGTTGTAAGGCACAGCTAGATGGCAGAGTGGATAAACCATCAGCCTTGGAGTCAGGAGGACCTGAGTTCAAATCTGACCTCAGACATTTACTAGCTGTGTGATCTTGGATGAGTCACTTAATCTTAATTGTCTCTTTAGAAATAAAGATGTAGTTTCCTTCTTATCTGAATTCAGACTCCCTAAGATCTTCTCAGGAAAGCCTTGGGGAGGGGGATGGTCAATGGAGCCCAGTGGCTAGATGAAGTCTAAGGTTCTTTTCATTTCTTAATTGTATGACTCTATATAGAGAGTTATAAATCATCTTCATAGAAGGGAATTATGAAGGGGGGTGGAATATAGAGAGGATGAATGGTCAAAATGATCAAAAATGACCAAAAAATGGTCAAAAAAAGAATAATTAAAGAGGTAGGAAGAAAACCAGAATAAAACATTTACCTACCATGCTTGACTGGCTGGTTTTGCAGTACACATCCCTACATTGAAAAACTGCTATCTCATTAAACAGGAAAACCTCAAAGGATTTAAAAGACCATTATCACATGGCAAACCACAATCAGTTGACATTGTATGGAAACAGCTAAAGGACATTGTGACTGCAGACAATATTAAAAGGTGGGGATCATCAAAAATTTATTCCAGCCTCATCTTTGACACTCACAAATGTTAAGTGAATATTACTTAATTTTATTCTTGGGTAAAATACATTCACTGAAAGGTATCAAACTCAGAATTTAGAGGGAGTCTTAGTTGAAGGAGAAAAAGAACTCAAAAATTTAAGTGGTATGGACATTACCTCAACATGCTTTTTTTGAAGTAAAGAAAAAAGATCTACTAAAACTATATTATAATGTGCAGCCATCAAAATCATCTGATATTGGCTAAACAATAAAGTAATGGATCAATGGAATAGGTTAGGTGTCTTGTGTCTTATGACACAAGAGTTAATGACTACAGTAATTTAATATTTGATAAACCCAGATTCCAGCTTCTGGGAGAAGAACTCATTATTTGACAAAAATTGCTGGGAAAACTAGAAAATCATATGACAAAAACTAGGCATTAACCAACATCTAACATCCAATACCAAGATAAGGTTGAAATGGGTTCATGATTTACATATGAAGGATGATACTATAAGCAAATTAAGAGAACAAGGGATAGTCTACCTCTCAGATCTGTGAAGAAGGAAGGAAATTAAAGCCAAAGAACAACTAGAGATGATTATGAAATGCAAAATAATTTTGGTAATGTTAAATTAAAAAGATTTTGCACAAAAAACCCCAATACAGCCAAGATTAGAAGGGAAGCAGAAAGAGATGGTGAAAGAAATGCCAACCATTCCAAGAAAACCCCAAATGGGTTTCACAGAGTGATACATGTTGAAGAATGACTGATCAGCAACAACACATGTGAATACACACATAATTACACACAGAAATTAAAACTAGTTTTCCATTTACCTGCCATGGAAAATTTTGGAGAGTCATCTTGTCATCCTTCAATGTCATATTACTTTCAGAACTGAGGATTCCACATGCACACTTTTCTTCAGTAAAAAGAACATGAAAAACATGAAGAAAAGTTATTGAAATATGGATTTAAGGTAAATTCTTCTTATATTGCTATAAAACATTCATTAATATTAAAATCCAATGTTGGTTTTAATTCATTCCTTTATAAGATTTAGACAATAGTAGTCATAAGACTTCAAGGAATTATAATTTATATAATATGACAGTGTAATATAATATATTGTTACATAATAAATATAACAATAATAGAGTTTGGTCGACTTTACCCTTTTTTCCCTCCATCATCAAGCTGAAGTTTGCTGATTTAATATTTGGCTATGAGGAAGGATAATAAACAAAGAAAAGGGTCAAACTTCATTTATAGATCATCATTTATAAAATGGAAGGGAAAAACCTTGGTAGATATGGATAAGAAATTATCTAAACCCTGTGGTGTTAAATAAAAACAAGGGTTGCTAAATTGTACATAAGAATCACTATAAGTTACCTACTGACTTAGTTTTAAAATGGAATATTATTGTTATCTACATTTTATTGTATTTTTGTTTATTTTGTTAAATATTCCCCAACTCTATTATAATCTGCTTCAGGCCGTGCTTAGGATTGTTGTGGGCTACATGTGGCCTATGGGCTGCAAGTTTGATATCTCTGGTTTAACCTATAGTACTAAAGTCTTGATTGAGTCCATTTTTAAAATCTTTGATTTGTGTACTTACCATTTGGAATACATGATCTATGATCCTTTCCAAGTTTATAACCCTTTGCACAACTGCACATATAAAATTCCTCTCCTGGCTGACAGAAGTGGTCACAGCCTTCATTTCTCTTGGGATGACATTCATTTTTAGCTGAAATGGGAAAAATCACAAAAAAGTAATGCTTACATTACATTACATAAGCATGGAAAAAAATCTCATTTATAATTTTATTATGCTCGTTTTCTCAGATTTGAGGTTCTAACATTTTCCCATTATATCTTCAAATAACCATTTTTAGGAAGCACAGAACTACATAAAATCAACAACTAGGGATGGTGGAGTAAAGGCAAGAACTGGCCCAATTTCTCCCCCAAATCACTCCAAATTCCTTTAAATAATGACTCTATACAAATTTTAGAGTGTCAGAACACCCCAAAAAGATGGAGTAGAACATCTTTCAGCTGAAAATAACTTAGGAAATCAGCAGCAAAGTCTGTTACAGCATGGTGTACAGTCCCAAGGCAGTGCAGGCCCCAGCCCAGTCCACACCAGGAAAGCAGGAACGGGTCTAGGAACTTCTGAATCAGTGGCAGTACTGGTGGCTTCCAGAGCTCCCAGCCCAGAGACACCAAAAGACAACTTGGAAGGTCAGCAGAAAAGATCTGTGGTAATGCAGTCCTGGCCCCAGCCCAGGGCATCAGCATAGCAGGACTCTGTTGCTTTAGTGCCCTAGATTTTACAGCTAAGTTGGGGTGGGGACACTCCTAACAATTCCAGGACAGAAAAGAGTGTGGACAGGTCCCTTGAAGGATCTCTGAAAACAGCTACACAAAACCCCTGAAGCTTGGGACCAAGCACCCTCTACCTTGGAAACAGAGCCCTACTTTAACAAAGAGTTAAAAGCCAAGTAATAGACTAGGAACATGAGCAGAAAACAGAAAAAGTTTCTGGCCAAAGAAGACTGCTGTGGTGACAAGAAAGATCAAAACACACAGTCAGACAAAATAACAAAGTCAAAGCTTCTACATCCCAAACCTCCCAGAAAAATAAGAATTGCTCTCAGGCCAAAGAAGAGCTCAAGAGAAATTTTAAGAATCAAGTTTAGAGGGGCAGCTAGATGGTGCAGTGGATAGAGCACCAGCCCTGAAGTCAGGAGGACCTGAGTTCAAATCTGGTCTCAGACACTTAACATGTCCTAGCTGTGTGACCCTGGGCAAGTCACTTAACCTCAATTAGGAAAATAATTGGGAGAGGTGCAAAAGGAAATACTACTAGTAAGAAGAAGAAGAATGATAATAATAAGAAGAATGCCTTAAAAAGAAAAATTGGTCAGTTGGAAAAGCTCACTATGAAAAATTATTCCTTAAAAATTAGAATTGAGCAAATAAAAGCTGACATTATGAGAAATCAAGATACAATAAAGCAAAACTAACAAAAATAAAAACAAAATAGAAAAAAATATGAAACATCTCATTGGAAAAACAACTGACCTGGAAAATAGATTCAGGAGAGATAATTTAAAAATTATTGTTCTAACTCTGAGATACTACTACACACCTGTCAGATTTGCTAAGATGACAGGAAAAGATAATGACAAATGTTGGAGGGGATGTGGGAAAACTGGGACACTGATACATTGTTGGTGGAACTGTGAATGGATCCAACCATTCTGGACAGCAATTTGGAACTATGCTCAAAAAGTTATCAAACTGTGCATACCCTTTGACCCAGCAGTGTTTCTATTGGGCCTATATCCCAAAGAGATCTTAAAGGAAGGAAAGGGACCCACATGTGTAAAAATGTTTGTGGCAGCCCTTTTTGTGGTGGCTAGAAACTGGAAACTGAATGGATGCCCATCAATTGGAGAGTGGCTGAATAAATTATGGTATATGAATGTTATGGAATATTATTGCTCTGTAAGAAATGATCAGCAGGACGATTTCAGAGAGGCCTGGAGGGACTTGCATGAACTGATGCTGAGTGAAGTGAGCAGAACCAGGAGATAATATACATGGCAACAACAATACTGTATTATGATCAATTCTGATGGACATGGCTCTCTTCAACAATGAGATATTTCAAACCAGTTCCATTTGTTCAGTGATGAAGAGAGCCATCTACACCCATGGAGAGGTCTGTGGGATCTGAGGGTGGACCGCAACATAGCATTTTCACGCTCTCTATTGACATTTGCTTGCATTATGTTTCCCTTCTCAGATTTTTTTTCCTTATAGATCCAATTGTTCTTGTACAGCAAAATAACTGTATAAATATGTATACACATATTCGATTTGTCAAGTATCTTAACATAATTAACATGTATTAGACTTCCTGCCATCTGGGGGGTGGGGTGGGGAGGAGGGAAAAATTTATAACAGAAAGCTTTGCAAGGGTCAATGATGAAAAATTACCCATGCATATGTTTTGCAAATAAAAAGCTTTAATAAAAAAAATTATCGGTCTATACAAAAGAGTTTGGATATCATCTTCCAAGAAATTATCAAGGAAAACTGTTCTGATATTCTAGAACCAAAGGGTAAAATAAAAACAGAAAGAATCCTGAAAGAGATCCCCAAACAAAAATTTCCAGCAATATTATAGCCAAATTCTGGAACTCCTAAGTCAAGGAGAAAATATTACATGCATCCAAAAATAAACAATTCAAATATAATAAAGCCACAGTCAAGATAACAAAAAATTTAGCAGCTTCTACATTAAAGGCCCCGGGGAGCTTGGAATATGATATTCCAGGAAGAATACAACCAAGAATCACATATGTAGAAAAACTAAATATAATTTTTCAGAGGAAAAGATGGTAATTCAGTGAAATAAAGGATTTTCAGGCATTCATGATAAAAAGACCAGAGCTGAATGGAAAATTTGATTTTCAAATACAGGACTCAGGAGAAGAATAAGGAGATAATGAGGAAAGTGATATCATAAGGGACTTAAGGTTTATCTGTTTACATTACTACATGGGAGAATGATACTTGAAATCCATTTAGAACTTTCTCATTATTATGGCTGTTTGAAAGAGTATACATACATACATATATATATATATACATATATATATATATATGTACACAGAGGGCACAGGGATGAGTAGAATATAAAGTCATAACATCTAAAAAATTATATTAAGGGGTGAGAGAGGAATGTGTTGGGAGAAAGGGAAAGGGAGAAATAGAATGGTGCAAATTATCTGTCATAAAAAAGAGGCAAGGAGCAGCTAGGTGGCACAGTGGATAGAGTACCAGTCCTGAAATCAAGAGGACCTGAGTTCAAATTTGACCTCAGATACTCCCTAGCTGTGTGACCCTGGGCAAGTCACTTAAACACAATTGCCTCAGCAAATCAAACAAACAAAGAGAAGAGGCAAGAAAAAGCTTTTACAATGGAGGGAAAGGGGGAAGAAGAGGGTGGGTGAATGAATCTTACTCTCATCAGAATTGGCTGAAACAGGAAATAACATGCATACTTAATATGGGTATAGAAATCTCTTACCCTGCAGGAAAATAGGAGGGGAATGGGATATGGGAAGGGGGGAGGGTGATAAAAGAGAGGGCATTTTGGAGGAGAGAGTGACCAGTAGCAAATCACTTTTGAGGATGGACAGGGTGAAAGGAGAGAGAGAATAGAATAAATGGGGGAAATACAGTTAACAATAGTAATTGTAAAAAAGAATTAAGTTTCTCTGATAAGGCCTTATTTCTCAAACCTAGAGGACTGAGTGAAATTTATAAAAAATAAGAACCATGCCCCAATTGATAAATGATCAGATGATATGAATGATATGCTTAAAGGGCTATAAATTTCTGCATATCCTTTGACCTAACAATACCACTACTAGGCATGAATACCAAAAGAAATTTTTTTTTTTTAAAAGGGAAAAGGATCTAAATGTTCAAAAATATTTGTAGCAGCTCTTTTTCTCAGAGTAAAAAATTGGAAATTAAATGGATGCCTATCATTTGGGGAATGGCTGAATAAATTGTGGTATGTGATTGTTATGGAATATTATTATTTTATGGGAAATGATGAGCATTATGCTCTCAGAAAAAAACCTAAGAAAGTTCACAAGCAAAGTAAAATGTACTGTATACAAAGTAACAACAATGTTCTGGGATGACCAGCTGTGAATGAGTTTGCTATTCTTAGCAGTACAATCATCCACAACTCCTCTGAAGAACTTATGATGAAAAATCCTGCCCATATTCAGAGAAGAAACTAATTGTGTCTGAATACAGACTAAAGCATTCTTTCTCTCTGTGTGTGTTTTTAACTTTACCTTTCTTGAGGTTTTTTTTTAAATTAAGGCAAGATTTATGTTTTCTTTCACAATATGACTTTTATGAAAATGTTTTGCTTAACTTCATATGTGGTTTCTTAATGGGGGCTGGGAGTAGGGATAAGGAAGAGAATCTGGAACTCAAAAGTTTTAAAAATAAATGTAAAAAAGTGTTTTAAATGTAACTGAGAAAAATATTAAATAAAATTTAAAAATATAATCAACTACTTTTAAAGTAAAAAATTATATATTTTTTCTAATTAATTATAAAAATAATTTTGAACATTTGTTTTTTTTAAATTAAGTTCCAGATTCTTTTCCTATTTTTCTTCCCTCTTCTCTCCTTGAGAATCCAAGCAATTTGATATAGATTATTATAATATACTTTTAACAGAAATATTGGGAAAGTTAAATAATGATAATATATTCAATATTTATTTTTTGCCTAGACCACTATTCTCAGTCTAAAATATCTAGGGGAAAGAGATTTCCAAGGATTAGAATTCCTAAACCTTTCTCTTTGTGTATTCCAGTATACAATAATATAAGTGATGAAGTGGAAAAAAATACTTTATCTGGAATCAGAAAGTCAGGAAAACCTGAATTCAAATCTGTTCTTAAATACTCCCTAGCTTTGTGGCCCAGAATAAGTCATTGTACTTCCCTTGGCCCCATTTCCTCATCCATAATTACACTTTCACAGGGTATCTGTGATGATCAAATGAGATAACATATGTAGAGCACTTTGCAGACTTTACAACACAAAATAAATACCAGTTATTATTATTAAAATTCCTCAATTGTTTTTGAAGTACCTAACATGTATATAATACTTAGGGTTTATAAAATACTTTCCTCATACTAACACTAAGGAAGATTTTATCTCCATTTTTCAGATAAGGTTTAGAAGATATCACTGACTTGCCCAAGCACAAAACTAGCAAATAAATGGCAGAACCAAGACTTGAGCTCAAGGTCCATGCTCTTTCTATTCTACCACATTTCCCAATGTCACAATAAGCTAAAAGTACACGGAACAATATGGAATGCCATTGAAAGGACAAACAGGCTGAAAATAATTTTTCTTGTTATACTGCTTCAATCATGTCCAACTCTTTATGACTCCAGCTGGGGTTTTCTAGATAAAGATACTGGAGTGGTTTGCTATTTCCTTCTTCAGTTCATTTTACAAATGAGGAAACTGAGGCAAGTTAAGTGAGTTATGGAGGGTCACACAGCTAATAATTGTCTATGGCTACATTTGAACCCAGCACTCTATTATACTATCTAGCTGCCTAAGATAATTTTAGTAATAAAATAATAACAAATCAGATTATATGTAATAATAGCAATCACAGTAACTAAGGAGCCACAATAACATATTAAGCTCAGGTAAATAGTCCATTTGCTCTCTCCAAAAATGACAAAGAATCTTTTTTTCTGTATTTTAACATAAACCCCAAAGTGCACTGTATACTTTCTTTTGTCCTTTCATTCCTTGCTTACTCATTTCATTTAGGATTATGTAAATATCTACAAATCTGAGTTCAGTTGCTCATTTTTTCCCCTATTCCTTTGGCCCGGTTCCCACCTAAAAGTAAAATTATAAATGAATAGAAATCATAGACCTTCATGGGACAGATAATCACTTAACAGACTTCTTAAAAAAAAAAAAAAGCACCATGAAGAATGGGCTATTTTCAATGAGAGTACAGAAGACCCCATCAAAGTGATATTCTTCCTCTGCATCAGTCATAATCAGATAATCTTATTTAGTTCAGATCTGTAATTTTATTGACAGAGGGAATTCTCAGCACTTTTGTCAACCCATATCAGTAATTGCTCTGCAAATTATGATTTCAAATTGGTGCACAGTGTTCTGAGAGATTAAGTGATATGCCCACAGTAACAGAGCAATGTCCAAAGCAGGACATGATGCAACCCACATTTTCTTGACCCCAAAGCAGGCTCTCATATCTACTATAACATTATGTTCTGAATTTAGGTCAAAGGCTTATAATGTTTACATCAAAAAGAAACCTAAGAAGCCATTTGTCTAATCCTCCCATTTTAGGTTACAAGGGTACAATGATTCTGCAACATACTAAACAAGATGAATCTAAATGTAATAGAGGGGTGGGACTGTCTGGCATTCTGATATTTGTGGTTCAGAAGGATATGGATTTCCTCTCAGCCTGGAATGTGATTTGTACTATCATAGTCTTTGAGCCAGGTGGATTTAAGTCACATCCAGGATCTTTGAAAAATATGTAAACTTTATTCAAAAGAACAGACAGAGAGGAAGGAGTAAGAATGGCATGAGTTAAGCAAGAGTAGTAGCAGTGGATGAGATGGTACTCCCAATCCCATCTGGAACTTAACCACAATGAACTGGAACAGCACCAGGGAATATGGTCAAAAAAGAAATAAAGGAAATATAAGCTTATATGTAGCAGGGAAGAGATTGAGATGGATTATAAGATCCCTGCTAGCTAGAACAAAGTATTCCAAAGCAACTGATGGAAAATGCCAAAAAGTCTACTTTCCCCAACTTCCTCTCTCGAATAACAGGTGCTATTATATACTCTTTTCACTGCTTTTACCTGAACACTACTTGTATCCTGATTTTGCTTCATATGTAAAGAAACCAGATTTAGGAATAAGGGCTTGTATTGTATACTTAGTTCATTCTAGGGAAAAGAGAATTGTAGAGGGCTAGGAGATAAGAATGTATTACAGTAGCTTAACTCACCAACTTCCCTTTTCTATATACAATAGCAGAAACATACTTATTATATTGATTAAAAAAAAAACCTAGCGACTAAAGCAAAATGCAAACTCTATAACGGATCAAAGACATACCTTTGAATTTAGGACAGGAAAAGCAGCCTGCAATGGAGACTAAAGGCATTTGAGAGGAATGTAACAATGTATGATAATGTTACTCTGATGTGTAGCACAACTATTTACATCTCTGTCAGTGTAGCTAACATCCAGGCTTAATCATTTCCATCTCACTAGATTGTGCTTGCTAGAAAGGACATAGGAATGTCAAAGAGTGTATTTTGTATCAAGCCTATAAGCAGGGGAGGCATATATACTTGTCTCTCTGATCAATAAAATTTGAAGTGTTCATATTGAATTCTTTCCACCTGGCCCCTGAAATAACACACCCTTATTTCATTACTGAAACTGGACTTTAACAAAGAAGAGGGAGCTTGAAATTCACAAATTCTGGGGCAACTAGGTGGCACAGTGGATAGAGTACCAGCCCTGAAGTCAAGAAGACCTGAGTTCAAATCTAGTCTCAGACAATTAATACTTCCTAGCTGTGTGACTCTAGGCAAGTCACTTAACCCCAATTGCCTCAGCAAAAAAAAAAAAGAAAGAAAAAAGAAATCCACAAATTCTAAATTAGAAGAGAAAACTAAATTTTAAAAAAAATGTCCTAACTGGGAGCTCTGAACTATTATTTAATATTTTTTCACCTGATATAAATTCTATAAAATAACCAGGAAAGAGACTGAGAAAACCTGAGAATTCTTAAATTATATCCAGACACTTTGAAAAGTTAAGAAAATTATTTTTTCTAACTTCAAAAACCTAAAAATTTTAAATTAAAAGATGTTTAGGTTAAAAGCAAGTTAGTTGTTCTATAAAGTGTGATTGATTAAATCTTGTGAGTCAAAGAAAGCTCAGAAGAGAGGAGGGAGACTGAAGGAACAGTCATGTCCTAAGTTAATGTCCAGGGAAAAGATAAATAAAATTTGGGAATCATACAGTTCTGCTTTTAGATGGGAGGGAGAACAGAAAAGGATCAAGTACCAGTTGGTGACCTCTGTCTGCCCTTTACAATAACACTCACTGGTGTTACATAAGATAATTTCTTTTTATTCTTTCATACAAAGATGAGCAGTTTACTATGCCTTCTTGCTGCAATGAGTAATCTTTATTTCACAGTGAGCATTCCCACTGTAGTCATTGTGAATGTTATAGGAAAAACCTTATACCAAAGTAGCTCTTTTTCCTAAGAGGGTCAGACTACTAAAATATATTAGTCATAATTAAAAATAATTTGCCTTATATCTTATGCAAGTTTATAATCTGTGAACAGAAGCTAACATATAAAACAAGGAAGGTGATGATAAAAGATATCCAAAACATGCTAGTATTCATTATTATTAATAATTAAGTTCTGTTGTGAAGATAATAATTGTCTTAAATCTTCTTCTTCTTTTTTTTTTTTGCAAAGTAATTGGGGTTAAATGACTTGCCCAGAATCACACAACTAGTAAGTGTTAAGTGTCTAAGATCATATTTGAACTGAGGTCCTCAACCTCATAATAAATATATTAATATATATAAAATATAAAAATTAATAAATATAAATAAATTATATTTATTCTATTAATGATATTCTATTATTAGAAGCCTAATTCTAAAGCCAAAAAAGTTCATAGACACACACTAACACCACAGAAAATAATCTTTAGTAGAAAGGTACGTGGCAAAGAATCAAAAGACCTAGCTTTAGTTTTTATTTGACTATCGACTAGTTGAATAATCTGAACAAGACATTTGAGTTCTCTGGACCTCAGTTTTTGCCTCTGAAAATTAGGAGGTTGGATCTCTGAGGTGATTTTTTTTAGCTTCATCATTTCATGATCCCAAACTCTTTTCCTTCAGTAATAATAACAGCTAATATTTATGTAAGCAATTTAAAGTTCTCCATAAAGGTTATCTTATTTGATGATAATAACAAGCCTGAGAAGTAAGTGCTATTATGATTCCCATTTTATAAATAGGAGGAAGCCAGGTGAATCAGTGGATAAAGCACCAGGCCTAAAGTCAGGAGGACTTAAGTTCAAATATAGCCTCAGATACAAGTTGTGTGCTTTGGGCAAATTACTTATCCTGTTTGCCTCAATTCCTCATTTGTAAAATCAGCTAGAGAAGAAATGGCAAATCACTCCAGTATCTTTGCCAAGAAAACCCTATCAATGGTATGGTCCATAGCTCACAGAGAGGTGGATACAAGAAACAACCGCAACAAAGAACAGCAATGAATATGTTCTTTATGAATTCTTTATGAATAAAGAATGAGCCTGGAGAGGTTCAATAATCTGCCTGTGTCTTAAGGCAGGATTTGAACTCCTGAAAGGGTTTGAAAATTTGAAATTTTTTCTGAATCTGAGTTCAACACTCTATTACATAACCTACCTGCCATCCTCTTCACAGATTAATGTCAATAAGTAAGTTCTGTTAAGTAGCATGTAAGCTTTTTTGTTGTTGCTCAGACCTGTGATTTTATTTGGATGGGGAACTTTGGAATTGAAACTCCTTCCATATAAATTGATCAACAACTGATTTGTAACCTCCACTTTAGAGAACTACTTGGGAGGTCTTAAACTCAGAACTTCTTGTTGCTAAAGTCAACCTTCCATCCACTACAAATGGCTCTTTCAATATATATCTCCTTTAAGATTTTAATTAGTTCCACAAAAATGTTATGCGAGGTGATGGGAGTTAGGAATATAGTACATAGAGTGCTGGGCCTGGAATCAGGAAGAACTGAATTAAATTACATCTACTCCCTGTGTGATCCTGGGCAAGTTACTTAACTCTGCCTCAGTTTTCTCATCTGTAAAATGAACTGGAGAAAGAAATGACAAATTACTACAGTTATCTTTGCCAGGAAAACTCCAAATGGGGTGATGAAGAGTTGGACTTGCCTGAAATAGCTAAGCAGCAACAATACCCAGGATTGTTATTATAAGGATCAAATGTGATACTATTTGTAAAAATACTTCCCAAATTCTAAAAGGCTATTATAAAAATGCTAGCTGTTATTATTACTAGAAGAAGAAATAATTACAAAGTATATTATAGGAAACAATAACTATATATATGCATGTATATATATACATGTATATATATATATATATATACCCAATTTAGCACAGAAAGAGGAATTAAGTAGTAAGACTTAAGTAGAAGTTGATATTGTGACCAACCACTTAATTTACACCTCTGCAGCCAAATAATGTAATTTTGTGACATTATGATGAGATCTGATGATTTATTAATGATGTTATTGTGAAATAATATTGGTAAAGACAATGTTATTTGGATTATGTCTACATTTTATTGATACTTTTGACCCTTCCTCCTTCTTTCTACAGTATTTATAGGTACTCTATATACTCAATAATCAATTTATTACAATCTATAAATTATATATATTGTATATAGAGTACAACCCATATATTAAGCATTCACTTCTGCTTATTATTCATCCGATACTCCTGGATGTCACTAGAAAAGGAACCACTTTGGTTTTGTTATAAAATGAACATGAGGCTCATCTAAAAAATAAATTGCTGATGAGCAGCCCGGCTACTATGGTGGTGAGTTTCTACACTGTAGTTTCCTACAAATATTAGATCACAGCTTCTGAACAGAAAAAAAAGGGGGGCCTATGACAAGAAGAGAATGGGGAGGGAAAAGAAAGTGAATTAGAGTTGAGAATATCCTTGATAATTTCATGAAAGGAAGAAAATTAATTCATAGTCTGGGATCTTACCATATTCACAATTCACTCCCTCATACCCTTCGAGGCAGCTGCAAACATAGCTTCGAATGTTATTCAGGCACACTCCATTGTTTAGGCAGGGCTGGGAGACACAAGGAGTACCAGCTGTGGGAACACCTCATTAATGAAATACAGGAGAATTTAAGATGTGCAAAACATTTATAGAATGTAATTACCTATTATAAAGGGTACTATTCCCAACATCATTTTGGTTTCAACCTCTACCTTAGACAGTACTTTTATGAGAGTGTCTAAAAACTGGCAACCTTAGCAAACTTAAGTTTTGACTTTGACCTGTTCTATTCATTCTCTGGATGAGGTTCTTTAGTGAGATAGCCAAAAGACATAGTCAAAATATAGTAGAACTAGAGATGAAGAGTAATTAAGGTAACCAAACACAAGATCATTATTGGAGATGGAAGGGTCCTTCATGGATATCTAGTTTAATATGTTCCTCCCAGTTCCATCCCACTTTAATAAAGATGAGAAAACTAAAATATGAAAATCTTAAATTTTGCCTTTTTTGCTCTTTGCATTCTTAAGCCCTAATGGTATTCTTTAATATATTTTATTTTTCTAAATTCAATTCAATAAACGTTTATCAAGAATTTATATTGTACATGTACCATAGCAGACTCTGTGACTGTGAAGACAAAAAGATAGACCTTGCCTTTACAATCCTTCTTTTTTTTCCTTCTTCATTTTCCTACTTTATTATATATTTCAATTATATATATATATTTCAAATTCCTATTTTATTATATAAAACTTCTTTCTGACTCCATACTTCTTTCCTAAATTGAATGTGATACATACAAAACCTTTTCAAGAATGGACAATGCAGGGGAGAAGAAGGGAAAACAAAAGTCAAACCTATGAGACCAGTTGCCCTATACTTAACTCCAAGTCTACAATAGTTTTCTGTCTTTCTCTGTGATGACATCAAGTCAGGGGCTTCATTACTAATAAATAATTGGGCTTCCTTAGGACCCCATCCATGGATACAAGATTCATCACACTTTACTACTGTGATTAGTAATGGTGGTGAATCTATTACCATGTCACTTTATAGGTAATACACCACCTAGATGTCTCACTGTCTCCTCTTTAGTCATTTCTCCAAGATTTAGAGGAATGTAGAACAGGTGTGAACTTTTTGATGCCAGTTATTTTGAAGAATACATTCTGACAACTTGAGCATTATGTATGGGAATCCAATGAGTCATTAGGGAGTGAAGATTAGATGCTTAAATGACTCTTGGATTCAATTCTTCAATTTCCCCAATTTAGAAGGACAGTTCTTCCACTAATACAGACCGAACATTGTCTGTAATTTTGTAGGTGATCTTTAAAGATCTTGACCAAAAAACAGTCTGGGGATGAATTGAATCTTAGCATTGCTAGTTATGTGATAGGTTAAATTACTTTTTCTTTTTGGGGGTTGGATTCCCTACAATTCCTTTTTATTTCTAAAATTCTGTGATTTAAGTAAAAGTCAACAAGAAAAATCAAAGAAATTCACTTACTCATATATTGGTTCCAAAATGAATTCTGTAAGATAAAAAACATTAAAGCATTTAAAACGGTAGCTTCTCCCTTATAGTCTCACTTCCACAAAAGCATTTATTTATTAAAATATTAATTAAAACATGTGCCAAAATACCAGAATGACAAAAGTAGGATTGCTTTTTTGGTATTCATCTAGGTGTTTTGAAATCTGGCAATGAAAATGAATATTTCTCATATCATAGTTTTAAAAATTGGAGTGATTGAAGCTTTCATTGTTCATCCAATTATCTTGGATTCATGAAGACCACAAATCCTTGGCTTTGCATCTTCAGTTGATTACTACTACCCTATACACTACTAGTTTGGAATGAGTCCAGTTTCCTACATTCAGCAAAGGATGGGGATAGAGATAATATGTCATAGACAACAAGAGCTACCTCTATACCCTTTCCAATTTTTGAAGTGGTTCACTATCTGTACAGAATCACAAGTATTTATACTCATCTTCACAGAGAAATTAAAACAGTGGTGAAAACCCTCCTTTAGAAAGGTGAGCTGCTTGCTTTCTTGGGGAGAGGGGAATAAGGGAAGGAGTGAGAAAAAAATTGGAACTCAAAATCTTACAAAAATGAATGTTGAAAACTATCTTTACATATAATTGGAAAAGTAAAATACTATTGAGAAAAGGAGAAATGTGAGCCACAGGGCTGCTTTAAGGGGATCTAGCAAGTCTTGGGCAAAGTGTAGACTTTGGTTCCATCCCTACTACCTCCTCCCCAAATTTTGTTTCTTATGCTAGGCTACACAGTTCAGGAGCTAGGACTCTTTGATGGGCATGCACAATTATTTGTCTCACGTTACAACAGCTCAGCCTCTCTCCCATGACTCAATTAATACTAGCTAGCCTAGTAGTTTGCTGAATGAACATTTATTCAGTTTACTGTCTGGTAATAATTTAAGAATTAATTCTACAATTGTTTATCATCCTTTGGGTCTGTTGCCTTAGGCAAGTCTGAACTGGCTTCCCTAGTAGCATGGTCAAATTCCTTTGGTGCTAGGCTGCTAAGGGCTAGATCTAAAAGGAGGTACCAATCATTCCTAGGAAGACCTTCTGGGGTTATGGTTTGCAAGAATTATTTGTTCAAGATACTTAGGGGAGATACAAGATAAATAAGACTTGGTGTCTATCTATTCAAACAATTTACAATCTACTAGAGGCGATAAGATTTACACACCACTAGCTATTGCACAATAGCGGATATAATCAATGTACAACTATTTTCAGTGTACTTACTCCTATGTGGTTGTCCAGTGCTGGGCCTGGAGTCAAGAAAACCCGAGTTGAAATCTGACCTCAAATACTGTGTCACCCTGGGCAAGTCACTTTACTTTTTTGCCTCTTTCCTCATTTGTAAAATGAACTGAAGAAGAAAACCACAAATCATTCCAATATTTTTGCTCCCCCCAACCCCAAATGAGGTCAAAAAAGATTGTTTACAACCGAACAACCACCATGTGAAAGAATAGGGTTTGATTCACAAGTCATTGAACAGATTCTGAATATCCTCCAGGGGAAATATAATATGGACCTGAAATTCAGTTAAAACTACAGGATTTTAGCTTTGAAAGGCAGATGCTATGCTATGTAAAACCATAAAGAACTAAATACTGGTTCTCACATTTAATCTATAAGGGTATTTTTGAAAATGAGGTGCAATTTGTGTGGAATAATATATATGAAAACAGGTACAATTTATCCTTTAAGATAGTCTCAGAGAACGACAGTCCTTTACTAGAGGGCAAGATCCTTGTCATAGTTAGACATTGTAATTCTCCTAGTGTCCACAGCATGCTCTACATATGACAGGCATTTAATAAATAATTGCTGATCTAAATTGAACTGGACATATCAACCCATTGGAAAAAAATCCCAAGAAATATGATGAATTCCAAAATTAATGACTGAATTTCATAAATGGTTCTGATCTATAGGAGAAAAAATTTATTAGGATATTTTTATTAGGATAATTATTAGGATAAAACACTAACTCAACTCTCATAAAGGGCATTTCAAGCTAGGAAAGCCATTAAAAAAAAAAAACCTGCCCTCAACCCCCATTCCTGATATTGGTGGACTTAGTTTGATCACCTGATTGGCTTCAGTGCAGGTCAGAACTCTTGAATTCAAGCAATTCACCACACCAAGCCTATAAGGTAATATTTTCTACTATGGATAGTTAAAAAAACAAAAACAAAAACAAAACAAAAAAAAAACCATTTATTCTCAGACATGAGATTATCAAAGTCAAAATAGACAATTTTTATAATGTAAAGGTAAAAGAACCTTTGCACAGGTTAGCCACTGCAGTAAGAATCAAAATAAGGATGTATTGGAAAGAGATATTTGCATTAAATATTTCTAATAAAGGTTTGATCTTCAAAATCTATAGGGAACTAGTGCAAATATATATGATCAAGAGATATACCCAAGTGGATGAACAGTTTTCAAAGGAAAAAAATATAGCTTATCAACTATCATCTGAAAAAAATTTAAATCACTAAAAATCCCCTGGGTTATTCTCAAATTCAACTGTGAAGCAGCTGAACATAATTTGTTCCTTTTTTAGTATCCTAGCAACAGAGAGAGATGGAGAAAGAGCAATACCAAGATAACCTCAAAGTAAAATAATACCAGTGGAGTTTTTTGTGTTTTTGTGTTTTTTTGTTTTTTTAAACTACTGAAGTGAAAAACTCTGGGTATGGAACATTGTATATGTTATATGAATTAGTTAATATGTTGATTGGTTTTGTTGGACTGCTTTATTCCCTCTCTTTTAAAAACCTTTGTTATCAGGAATGATTCTCTGGGTAAGGGTGGGATATATAGAAATTAAAATTATTTAAAAATAAATCAATTAAAAATAAAAAATGAAGTTGGGGAGTAGGCCCTTAATCTAAAAATAAGTGGCAATTAACCTTCTAAGAAGTCAATTTGAGCCACTCTAATCCACATCAAACCTCAGGTCTCCAATCTGTAATATGAAGGGGTTAAGTAATCTAGAAATTCTTCCTATAGCAGGATATACTACATCTAGTTCTGACCTCTGCTAGATCATTGTTATGCTTTCATCATGAGCATTGATCCCAAATGATATAAATCAAAGCTTGATTGTGTTCTGTTGATTGAATTTCAAAAAGTGTTAATGATGCAGATTAAATTTAACCATATGTGGGATTTCCCCCAATCATTGTTCAGTCATTTTTTAGTCGTGTCTAACTCTTCATGACCACATTTGGGTCATTTTGGCAAAGATACTGAAGTGGTTTGTTATTTCTTTTTCTAGTTCATTTGAAAGAGGAGGAAACTGAGGCAAACAGGATGAAGTGACTTGCCCAAGGTGATATGGCTAGTAAATGTCTGAACCTGAATTTGAATTTAGGAAGTTGAGTCTTTTTGACTCCAGGCCAATTGTTTTTTGTTTGTTTGTTTTGAGGCCATTGAGGGTTAAGTGACTTGCCCAGGGTCACCCAGAAGTGGTAAATATCTGAGGCTAGATTTGAACTCAAGTCCTCCTGACTTCAGGGAGGTGCTCTATATACACTATGCCACCTAGCTGCCCTCCAGGGCAATTGTTAAACATTGACCATTATATTCCTCTGTACATTTGTGATTCTACTTGTTTAGGGTTCTAAATATACTCAATTCTTTCAAAAGAAATTTGTTTCTAGCCCTTCTGTGACAGCAAAGTCCTTCAGAAAGTTTAACTGGTTTGAACATGCAATTTTTTCTTTAGAGTTGAACAGTAATTTAATGATATAAAAACAACCATAAAATTTCATCTTGCTCTTAATGCCAGTATAAGATCTCTTCCATCACTTTTTTTTTCTATCATTTTTCTTTTGATTTTTTTTAAGAGGCAGGGTTTAAAACTCTGAAAAACTCATTCAGATTTATGTTCTAGAAATGAAAGATTTAAACTACATAAAAGAATAGAAGCGATCATCAAAGACATGTCATTTGGCTCATTTCAAACACTACTTTACATAAAGCCTTTCCTGATCCCTGCTGGTGTCCTCCCTCCCAAATTACCTTGTATTTATGTTTTATATGCATATATACACATATATAACATATTTTATATACAAATATGTATAAACACATGTATACACATACAAGTATGTATATTTTTATATATATATATGTATAGGTGTGTATGTATACACACATGTATAGCACACATATATAGTGCTAAGCACAGTGGTCAATGCTTAGCCCAGCACCTGACACATAGTAAGACATTTAATAAATGTTTATTCTTTGATGTGTGTATGTGGTGTGGGATTGGTGGGGTATGTGTGCACACATAAACACACACACACACACACACTCTTAGCCCCTTCAGAGCAGAACCCAATTCCTTTTGTCTTTGTATTCCCCAGGATCCAACACAGTGCTTAGTATATAGTGGGTACTTAAGTGCTTGTTGATTGATAGATGGAAGGAGCTATTAAAAAAAAAAGTATTCTGGCAATGAAAGGGGATAAATGAGGGTTATTTTAAAAAAATACACATAATTTGAATGCCAGAGAATTCCACTCTCTATGATGTGTAGTTGGGTTTTTTATTGTTGTTGGGTTAGTTTTTTGTTGTTGTTGTTGTTTTTTGCTTTGCTTTTTTGTTTTTCTGGGGGTGTTTTAATAATAAATCAAATTACCTGAATTATAATGAAGCCAGAAAGCCTCCAGAGGAAAATACGTGTTTTAGAACACAGAGAACACGTTTTTCAGACCTTCAGAGGACACACAAATACCTTGTTCCTGCCTCTGCTTTATGCTATCTTGACAGGAAATGAGTTGCAAATATACAGGGCCCCTTTCAAGGGAAATCAGAGCAGTACACTGCAAATTTCTTGTAACCACAAGTGAACATAGCCCTCTTCACAGCATATGGACATGTAAGGAAGTCAGAACTCTTGGAAACTTATTAAAGCAAACTTTGTAGTAACGAGATGGAAATCTTTATTCAGAAAAGAGTTTTCTCAGACCTACATAGCAGTAAAAATCTAAAGCGTAAATTAAATATTGTACTATCAACAACCTGAAATCTTCTCACCTTATATTCTAATTAGGCTAACTTTACTGTTAGTGCCTTCCAGTAAACTAGGGAGTTGTTTAAAATAAATATGTCTCTGATTTGGACTACTTCCAATGCATACCTGGTCATATGTGTCAAGATAATATAACTAATCCAAACAGTAAATCAAGATGAAATTTTTATGTAGGAGTCTAATTCTAAGAAAGGTTATTTTGTTCTCAAAAATGGGTTGATCTTTTTGAGACAAGTAGGCTTTTCTGTTAAACATATTGATTTCTAGCACAACAGGGAAAAATCTATTGCTATGCATGATGTCTAAAGCTACTGATATCACTAACTTGCCAAATTTGGAGGAGACACTACTATACTGGAACACACTTGGACCTTGCTCTCTCTATATGCATTTATGTTGAGTGTGATTCTGTGGTTGACCCAAATAAAAATTAGTATCTCAAGCACAGATCCTATAGTAAGTCGCCTGATAATTTGTTGGAGTAGTGGAAGAAAGTGTTGACCTTTTTATAAGACATAACTAATTAAATTTTGTTCCTTTGACACCTGGAATTTGTGTAAGATAGCAAAAGGTGAAATGATTAGAAAAGGGGAAAAAAATGTAGTACATACAGTCTGTTCATTGTTTTCAAACACTTCCCTTGCTTCTTCATAAACACACATTTCTTCAAAGCATTCTCTTTCCAAATTTCCCTTTAAAATCTCCTCCAAAATAAAGGTTCTGGCACGTTTCGCTCTTACCATAACTTCATTTGCCTTAGAAGCTGGCCAAAATACTAGAAAGCAGGGCAAGAAAGCAGGTGAGGTCAATACTCAAAGCGATCATTCAAGAATTGTTGGATCTCTGATTTTCAAAAAGTCCACAATATATGGATGTTTTAAAAATAAAATAAAATCCTAGAACAAACTGATACTTGTATTGATGCAAATACCTTTATCTGTTATTTAAATTCATTTAAAGAAAAGTGAATCTGTACTAAAACATGACATAAATTTAAAAAGTACCAAGGAAATATTTCTGACTCTGACAGTAATTAGCTATGTGACCTTGGACAAGTCTTATAAAATTTTTCTTTGAGACCATTTCTATAATTTAGTATGATTAGTATAACTTAATTTTTTATATTTTCTTTTCAAAGTGGGTCTCAGTTTCCACATCTGTAAAATGAGGAGCCTGACTGGATTTATCATTTGACAATGTTTTCCTTTCATTATAAATTCAATAAGCATTGCCATTTCAATAAAGGAAAAACTGAAAAATGGATTGTATATATGAAGCTATTGTACTTTTCTTAACATATAGATTTTAAATGTATTCATTTAATTTAACAAAGTTTGTGTATTCTTCTGAATTTCTTTCTTTACTCTTCTGTATATTTAAAGTGTTTTCCTTAATAACCTTCCTTTTCTTAGATTATCTAACAAGATTGTTTAATTATCCTATAAGATCTTTGACTTCTAACACCTATAATTCTATGTTCAGTAAAATTTAGATGTATTTAATTTCATGTTAAATATGAAATGTATAATCAGAGATTTGTAATCTAGAAAATTGATCTTATAATCAGTATCATTTTCTTTCAAATGAGATGATTTAAATCACTTTATTTATTGAAATAATAACCATTGAAAATATTTAATCATTTTGGTGAACATAAGATCTTATTTCTCCTGTTTGCATTTCAAAGTTAAAAAATTGACTGTGAATTTATCAGTCTCTCCTTTCTTCTTTTCTTCATTTTGTTATTTTGTTATTGTAGAAGAGGACACTTAACTTTGGCTCAGGTAAATTCATTAATTATAAATGCTTAGAAGAGAAAGTCTCTTAGACCATTTGGGAGAGAGGGAAAATGACAGGTCATAGAGAAAAATCTGATTCTTCTTCTGCTTAGGCTATCATTAGACAGGATTCTGGATAATTTTGTTTCATTGACTTTAAAAGGGGATTTCAGTGAAATTGGGATGGAAAATGAGAGGACAAAAAGGATCCTTTTAGCAATGACCAATTTACTCCTTGAAAAAAATCACCACCTTTCGGATCTGCTTCTAAGATTGTCTCAAAAAGGCCATCAGCACAAAGGCAAAAAGAAGTAGTAATATAGTAGAATCAAATCTCCTACCTGACTGCTCTGACTGATGGAGAGAGAAGGTAAGGAAACATAACTGCAGCATCCAAAAGCAACCCGCCATTCTGATAGTCCAGGCTAGTTCAATGGAGTCCAGGGGCATGCCAGTGGGTCTTTCCAAATAGTTAAGCAAATAAAGAATGTTAAAAGTTCAAAGTTCACTGCCATGGGGGTGGGAGGGAATGAGGGAGGAAAGAAAGGATGGATGATTAGCCAGTTATCTCTTGACTATCTCCAGATAACTATGGAACTTTGTCCATATGGACCAGGCAAATCTTTGCATTTCTCTATCTAGGGCTTATTTTGCTCTCATCTAAAACCTCTGGAAAATTTTAGAATATAGCTCAAATATAACTCAAGTCTAGGCCTTCACAGATATGGATCAAAGGATCCCAGCATTAAGTGCAAGCACTAAATTTAACAATGTGTATTTTGAGAACAGGACAGCTCTTTATTTTCTCTCACAGAAAATGCAGAAAATATATAAATGTTTCACAGGAACTTATAAACAATGCAATTATTTTCTAGGGTGAATTCCTTAGTATCCTAATGTTTTCCAGTTTTCTTGTTAACTTAGAATAAAGTTTTGTGGGTTGGACAGTTCTTAGAAGAGCAATGTATTTTTTTCCTTTTGTTATTTTCTTCTATTTTTTGTAAGTCATATTTTTTCATTTACATATAGATAGTTTTTAGTATTCATCTTCAATAAAATTTTGAGTTCCATTGTTTCTCCTTCTCTCGCCCCTTCCCTAAGATAGTAAACAACCTGATATAAAGTTATACATGTATAATCATGTTAAAATATTTCCATATTAGTCATATTATAAAAGAAGAAACAGAAAAAAAAACCCTAAAGAAAGTGAAAATAGTATGCTTTGATCTGCATTCAGACCATCAGTTCTTCCTCCAGATGTGAACAGCATTTTTCATCATGAGTTCTTTGGAATTATCTTGGATCAATATATTGCTGAGAAGAGATAAATCTTTCATAATTGATCATCACATAAATTTGCTCTTACTGTATACAATGTTTTCCTGGTTCTGCTCACTACATTGAGCATCAGTTCATGTAAATCTTTCCAGGTTTTCCTGAAATCTGCCTGCTCATCATTTCTTTTTTTTAAATTTTAAAATTTTAATAGTGTTTTATTTTTCTGAATACATTCAAAGATAGTTTTCAACATTCACCTTTGCTAAACCTTGCAGTCCAAATTTTTCTCCCTCCTTCTCCCTCCCCAAAACAGCAAGCAATCTGATATAGGTTAAATATGTGCAATTCTTCTAAACAAATTTCCATATTCATCATGCTGAGCAAGAACAATCAGATCAAAAGGGAAAAAAAAATGAGAAAAGAAAAAAAAATCCAGCAAAGTACAACAATAAAGATGAAAATACTATCCTTTGATCCACATTCAGTCTCCACAGTTCTCTCCCTGTTTGTGGATGGCAATTTCCATTACAAATCTATTGAAATTGCCTTGAATCACCTCATTGTTGAAGAGCCAAGTCCATCGTTGATTGTCACATAATCTTGTTACTGTGTACAATGTTCTCTGGTTCTTATTCACTTAGCATCAGTTCATATAAGTCTTTCCAGGCTTTTCTGAAAACAGTCTGCTCAACATTTCTTATAGGATAATAATATTCTATTATATTCATGTACTATAACTTATTTAGCCATTCCCCAACTGATGGGCATGCACTCAATTTTTAGCTCTCTGCCATTATAAAAAGGCTGCTACAAACATTTCTGTACACATTGCTCCTTTTCTCTCTTTCATGATCTCTTTGGGATATAGACTAGTAGAGACAAAGAATATGCACAGCTTGATATCCCTTTGAGGTTCCAAATTGCTCTCCAAAATGGTTGAATCATTTCACAACTCCACCAACAATACCTTAGTGTCCCAGTTTTCTTACATCCCTTTCAACATTAATCATTATCTTTTCCTGTCATCTTAGTGAGTGAGAGGTGTCTTAATTTGCATTAAACAATAATGATTTGGAGCATTTTTTTCCCCGTGACTTGAAGTTTTTGAGGAGCTAGTTCGGAGGTATTTGCAGTTTATAATTCACATGTGTTAATCCCAGTTTGGATGGGGGGAAGAGGGGGTCTTTCTTCAGATCTTCTCAGGTTGTATCAGTAAGACCACTGTTCTACCTCAAGTCTTCTTGATTTTTTATGAGTTTATGTTCATCCTGAGCAAATTTGTTCTATTTGTGGGGGAAATCAGGAGAGCTTGAAATTTACCAACCTACTCTGCTATTTTCCTAGAATCCTCCCCAAATCACTTAATCTTGATAACCTTTCCGCCCCCATCCTCCCAAAAAAGAAAAGTGGCCACTGACTCAGGAAGATATCAAGTCACTTGAATGCTCAATGACCATATCTTTTTTCTTTTTTATTATAGCTTTTTATTTTCAAAATGTGTGCATGAATAATTTTTTAACATTGACCATACATAAATTGTGTTCCAAATTTCCCCCCTTTTCCTCCACCCCTTCTCTTAGATGGCAAGTAATCCAATATATGTTAAACATGTTTAAACTTTATGTTAAATCCAATATACATATAGATACTTATACAATTATCTTGTTGCATAAAAAAATCAGATCAAAAAGTCAAAAAATGAGAAAAAACAAAACACAAGCAAACAACAAAAAGAGTAAAAATGCTATGGTGTGATCCACACTCAGTTCCTACAGTCCTCTCTCTGGGTGTAGGTGTAAGTATAGGTGTAGATGGCTCTCTTTATCACAAGATCATTGGAATTGGCCTGAAACAGATCAATGATCATATCTTTGAAGAAAATATCCCTTTGTGCTTTTACAATTGTTGTTGGTTGGCTAAATGGAACTGAGAAGCTAATGTCTAATAGGGGAAGGAAACACCTGGAAGTGGGGCTCAAACCCACTGCATTAGAGAAAGATACCCTTACTCATCAGGGATATCCCTAGAGTTCTGAAGTGGAGATGAAACCAGCCTAGCTCTTAGTGATCAGATTTGCTACATATACCTTACTACTTGTATATCTTATTCCATTTCTGGATTTGATCATCTCTTTCTCAGGACTAGACAATATAAGATGCTCTTCAGTCTTCTGGAATCATAGTTGTTCATTGCATTGATCAGGGATCTCAAGTCTTTCAAACTTGTTTATCTTTACCATGTTATTCTTTTTGTATAAATTGTATAAATTTGTATAAAATCTAGTTCTGCTCATTTCATTTTGTATTGATTAGTACAATTTTCCCCCAAATCTCTCTGAACCTATTCCTTCTGTTATTTTTTACACTACAACAATTTTCTATTACATCTATATGTCTTAATTAATTCAGTCATTCTCTTTGACCCAGCAGTGTTTCTATTGGGCTTATATCCCAAAGAGGTCTTAAAGGAAGGAAAGGGACCCACATGTGCAAGAATGTTTGTGGCAGCCCTTTTTGTAGGGGCTAGAAACTGGAAACTGAATGGATGCCCTTCAATTGGAGAATGGCTGAATAAATTATGGTTTATGAATGTTATGGAATATTATTGTTCTGTAAGAAATGACCAGCAGGATGATTTCAGAGAGGCCTGGAGAGATTTACATGAACTGATGCTGAGTGAAATGAGCAGAACTAGGAGATCATTATACACGGCAACAACAAGACTATATGAGGATCAGTTCTGATGGACATGGCTCTCTTCAACAATGAAATGCTTCAAACCAGTTCCAATTGTTCAGTGAAGAAAGCCATATACACCCAGAGAGAGGGATGTGAGATGTGGACCACAACATAACATTTCCATGCTCTCTATTGATGTTTGCTTGCATTGTGTTTCCTTTCTCTGATTTTTCTTTCTTGTAGATACGATTTTTCTTGCACAACAATGATAAATGTGGAAATATGTATACATATATTTGATTTGTCAAGTATTTTAACATAATTAACATGTAGTGGATTTCTTCCCATTTAGGGGAGGGGTAAGGACTAGAGGGGAAAAATTTGTAACAGAAAGCTTTGTAAGGGTCAATGTTGAAGAATTATCCATACATATGTTTTGCAAATAAAAAGTTTTAATAAAAAAAATTTTAAAAAAAATTCAGTCATTCTCTAGTTGATCGGCATGTTTTTTGTTCTTAGGCCTTTGCAATGCCCAAAAGAGCTGCTGCATTTTTGTGTATATGATTCCATTTCTTTTTTCTTTGATTTCATTGTGGCATCAATTTAGAAATAGCATTATTAGATCAAAGAATATGTACAATTTAGTTACTTTGGGGGACATAGTTACAAATTGATTGGAACCTCAGAATTACTTCTAAATAACTGGTATAGAATAGGCACTGTGCTAAGTGCTAGGGACAAAAAAAAGGCAAAAGATAGTCCCTGACCTCAAAGAATTTACAATCTAATGGGGCAGAAAACAGGCGGCATGAGAAGTGTAGATTGGAATAAGGAAAGACATCTCTTTAGAAAACTATTGCAAATGCATTTGTCTAATTATTAGTGACTTGGAGCATTTTTTCACATAGTTATTGATGCTTCAAATTTCTTCCTTAAGAAAGCTGCTTATTTATATCCTCTCAGTTGGAGAATGGTTCATAAATTTAAATCAGTTCCTTATAAATCTTGGGAATGAGATCCTTATCAAAAAATTTTACTAACAAGATTTCCTCCCCCCAGTTAATTGATTCCTTTTTAATTTTAGTCTGGCATATCTTTTAAAGCCTATTACACTTTGTTTCCCTATGGTATACTCTATAATCCATCCAAACTGGCTTACTTTTTATTTTCTGTTCATCACTCTTTCTTGTCTCTACATTTCCTGATTCCTGTAAGGCTGTTCCTTCTCACCTTCTACTTCACACCTTTAACTCCCTTCCAGGTTTAGTACAAGTGTCACCTCCTCCAAAAGGCCTTTTCTGATTGTCCCAGTTGCTAATCCCCCATTTCCTTATCATGGTGTATTCAATTTGTATGTATTCTGTATATTCTCAGCCATCTATATACTCATAGTAGAATACATAAGCTCTTAGTTTTGTATCTTTATGCCCAGTGCAGTACCTTGCATTGCATTACATTTAATAAATGTTTTCTGATGGATTGAAAGTTGTTATTGACCTTATAAAACCCTTTCTCTCTCTAGAAGGTACAAGTTAGACCTTGGAACTAATTTTGAGATTTCTAGAGAAAGGAATTTTCTGAAACTAGTTTCCAAGAAACTGTTCTTCTGTTAGAAGACTGAATTCTTAGATTGCTATGTCCTGGAAGTGCAATACATCCCCCCCCCACCTTTCTCTCTCTAGGAAGCTGTGATTTAGGTATTCTCAGTACTTGGACCTCAGTTCCCCTTTCCATAACTGCCAGGTCACTGAGAACAAGTTTTCAGAGCTGGGTCCAAATACTCACAGATGAGGGACTTGATTTAGAAATTTTTTGTCCCAGCTTCCATTATTTCTTGGGTTCTAGAAGCTATCTCTGGGATTAAGTAGAATGCCTGAGGGTGATTGTGCTAATGAGCACTGGTATCTACCAGGGACCAAAGTCTACTCTCAGATTTGAGGTCTCCTATTAATGCTCAGGAAAGGGAAAAAGGCAAATTAAAAACAAAAACAAAAACATCAATATCCAGAGGCTATGATATCTTGCTATAGGTCAGCTCAAAAAGATAGCTCCTAGCCACAACAGTCTGCCCAAATAAATTGTATCTGATGCCCAGGAAATGCCCTTAATCCTTTCCAGAAAGTTTTCAATAAATAATGCCCAAACCTTCCTTATGAGCTGCTATCAAGTCCCATGTGGAGACAACACAGTATAGTGAAAACAGTCAATACAGTTCCATTAAAATTCAGACTTTTCCTATTTCCTATTTACATACTCTGTGTGTGACACAGAGCAATTCCCTTTACCTGCCCAGGTCTTGGTTTTCTTTTCTGTAAAATGAGGAAATTAGAGCAGATAACCTATGAGGTCATTTCTATAAATCAGTAATCCTATAATAAGAGCTCACCATAGTGTAAGCTTGTCAAGTTAATCTGAGTTGTTCCTAATCACCTTCTGTACATAAAAACTAAAGACAAGAAATTCAGGATTGTTTTGAAAAGAGAAGGTAAGGTAAACCACTGAAACATACACACACAAATCACTTGAAAATCACACACAAATAAAAAGCAATCTTGAAGGTTTGTAGTTTTTGGTTTTTGTTTGTTTTGTTTTTGGCAAAAGGCAAAAACCTTATAATTTCTTCCTCCTAACATCACCACTTCTAATTCAATACCCATCTATAACCTCTCACCGGAACAAAGTACAATTTAATTTTTAAAATAATATTTTCTTGATGCACTTTTTAAAACTCCACTATAATTATTTCCAGTATCATTCCCCCCCTCTCAGAGAGTCATCCCATAGGATAAATTGTGTTTTAAAGACAAAAAAGAAAAAGATGGAAAAATCAGCATAGTTGATCAATGAAAAATTGATCAAAAAATTTAAAAATATTTTAGATGTCCCAATGGTTGTGGACCTCCTACCTCTGCAAAGGGGTAGGATGGGGAATGTTTTGAACTATGATAATTTTTAATAATACATCCTTCACTTTTGATTTTTTCCTTTCCATTTATCTTGTAGTCATTGTATATATTGTTTTCTCAGCTCTATTTTATTCTGCATGAGTTACAATAGTTTTCTAGTAATATCTTTCCTTACTGTGTTCCACACAGTGCCTGTTTTCTCCTGCATTAGACTGTAAACTCCATGAGGGCAGACACTGTCTTTTGCCCATTTTTGAATCCCTAACTATTAGTACAGTACCTAGGACATACTAGATGCTTAATAAATATTTACTGATTGATTACCAAAATGACTCTTCTAAGGTGCAGATCTAACCATGATACTTCTTTATTCAATAAGTCTAATGGCTTTCCATGACCTCTAAGATCAAAGATAAACTATTTTGACATTTAAATCTTTTCATGACCTGGCCCCTACTTTACAATCCAGCTGTACTTCTGTTTCATATACATAATTCTCACATATGAGCCTTTACAATGGCTTTCCCCATGCCTCTAATGCTCTTTCTCCTCACCTTGCCTTTTTAGAATCTCTGGCTCTGGCTTTCTTCAAGATAAAAGTTCACTTTTCACCCAGCACTGAAGACCTCTTTTTGGGTCCCTAGCTGTTGTTTCCTTCTTTAACATTACCTTTTATTTGCAGTCTCTCTTGTATGTGCCTATTTATTATAAGCTTTCTCCTCCATTAGAATTTGTACATGGGCTTTTTCTCCCTCATTTCTTCCTTCCTTCCTGCTTCCCTCCTTCCTTCCTTCTTTCTTTCTCTCCTTTGCTTTTCCTCTTCTCTTCCTTCCCTCTTCTCTTCCTTCCTTCCCTCTTCTTTTCTTCCTTTCTCCTCTATTTCTTTAGCACTCATTACTTCTTTTTCTCCCTTATCTTCCTTTTCTTTCCATTTACATCATATTTAGTTACTATGTCTATTATTTTACTAAGGCAATCAGGAGGTGACTTGGCTAAGGTCACACAGCTAGTGTCAAGTGTCTGAGGCTGGATTTTAATTGAGGTCCTCCTGACTCCAGGGCCAGTGGTGCTCTGTCCACTAAGCCACCTAGCTACTCCTTAATTTTTCTTATTAGCTATTGTGACATTTACCCTCTATATCCAAATTCACAGTAAGTAAAACCTATGTCTAAAACAAATGTTTATTAATTTTATTTTCTTTGTTTCTGGGTTTCTTTATGTCCAGATATTTATCTTTCTTGTGCTAAATTACATTTTCCTAAGCCTGTCTAGATGTTGACTTTTGCACAGTAGAGCCAGCAGGTACAAGTCTTATTGAGTTTGGCTTAGCCAATGTGAGAGCTTAATAAATATACCTTCTCACCTTCTCTGCAAAGCTAGGACCTTTATCATACCACTGATCTGAAGAAAAGCTGAAAAATACTTAAATGATAGAAGAAATCATAATAGGAAAAAGCACATAACTACCTGCTAGTCAGCTCCCATCAAATTAACTTAAGAGGATACTAACATAAAAATGATTAGTTTTGTCCACATCTAACTGAACCTAATTAATTAATGAGAGGTATTAATCGCTTAGTAATTAACTAAAATAAGCAGTGGCCAAAGAAAAGCTCATGTTGGGGCAGAGAGATAATTTCAGTTTTCTCTGCCACCCTTAATAAGCTACTATGAATTAGAGGGTATTCATCTCTTAAACAGTGACTAACCATGATTGGATTAAAAGTTTTTAAAGTTAGAGGGCTGAAAAAAAGAAAAATAGAGAGGAAGAAAGATGGAATGGAAAAATGAGTCAATTTATTGGTCTTCTGATCCATTTAATACTATAAAGGTGGAAAAAGACCCATCAGCTGTGAACATTCAAATGTTTCACTCAAAGATCTGATAATATATGATTCAGAAACTTTTTTATTTGGCCCTTGGAATGACTTTTTTCTTTCTCTTAGCTTAAGGTTATAGTTGACTATCCACAATGATAAACTAAATTTATATCTATTCATTTGTATTTTAAAATACTTTTTCTTCTGTGTATCAGTTAGCATGAGCTAAAGTACCCCCAAATCGAATATATATATATGTATACAACATGTGTATGTTGTATACATATAGGTATCTGTTGTATACATATATGTATATATGTATATATACACATATACATGTACATACATACAGATAAATTATTTCTATGCAAGTGACTCTCCTCAGTTTCAGTGCAATATGCCAGCTGCATAAGTTTTCCTTCTGGATGACAAAGAACAAAAATGTATTATTATTATTTTTTTTTGCTTAGTAGTACTTCCCAGTTGATGGGTGTCTGATTTGTTTCCAAACCTTCACTAGTAAAAAAAAAAAGTGTTGCTATACATATTTTTGTATAATTGATTTTTCTTTCTGTCTCTGACCTCCTTGGAGTCTGCCCAGTCATGGACTGATTCAAAGGAAACTGGTGTTTTAGACATGTTTTTAGCATAACTAAATTGCTTTCTGGAATGGATGGATCAATACTCAATTTCACAACATTTTATTACTATGCCTATTTTACTATTTCTCCAAATACCAAAGAAGCAGATTTCCTCAGGAAAAGCATTCCTTATCCTATTCTCTCTTCCCAATACTATACCTATCACAGCTGTTGGTGGCGATATGTACAAAACTATTACCAAAAAAATCAACGTTTGTTGTCCACAAATTGGGTAACTCTTTTCTTACTTTTTTTTTTTAATTGGGAGAAGATTTCTTCTTTAAACCTTCCTTCTAGTACAAAGAAAGCATTTTCTAAGAGACTCCCTTGGAATCACAGTAATCAAGTGAGACGTGAGTCAGCCAATGTACCAAGTGCTCCAAAAACCCTGTCTGATAATTTGACAATTAGAGAGTGGGAGGAATTGGACTCACACTATTCTTTGGACTCAGTGCAATGTTGATAACAATGATGAGGATTATACAGTTTACTTGTATTTTTTTTATCCTTGATTTAAAGAACTTGAAATTCAGAATTTTTGTTATCTGAAAAAAAAATGTTGATTTTCTGATTTCTCATGGCTGTTCCCATTTCAATTATTTTTTTCCCCTACCTGGATTTAGATAAGTAGCCAATTATGTTTTTCAGTCAATGCTGCTCAGATTACTTTCATTCTTTGTGTCAACCACTTGATGTCAGCATATCCAAAGGACCTGATAGTTAAACACAAACTGGCACATAATCTATAAAAATTAGGTTTATTGAGCGTTATTGTCTCATTGTTCAGCAAGTTTTAGTATGGGGGTTCTCAGTATGTGGTTGTAAGTGAACTAGAGAAGGTTTTCAAAATTATATATAAACCAGCCATTTCATTAAATGAATCAGTATGATAAATAAACTATCACTACCTAAGGTTCTTTCTAATAAATAAGAATAACAGCTAATATTTATAAAGCACTCTAAGAGCTTTATAAATATCTCATTTCATCCTCACAACAGCCATGGGAAGTAGGTGCTATTATCTCCATTTTATGGATGAGGAAACCGAGGCTGAGACAGGTTAAATGATTTATGTAGAATTACATTGTTGACAAATTTGAACTCAGGTTTTCCTGGCTCCGGTTTCAGTACTCTTAATATTATTTCCAACTCTAAAATAGATTGATAATAATATGTCTAGAACATGTTCAGGTATCTCATGACTACTATTTCAGAGGCAGTTAAGGTAAAGAGAATGACGGAGGATCTCATCATCTAGGGCCTTTTAAAGGTATCTATTTCCAACTATGCAATCAATCAAAAAGACTCCTCCATGTCATGTGCTCAGCAGACTGAAAGCGGTTCCAAAAATGTTCCAAAGCCTTTCCAAGACTCTTCTATTCCAAGCCACCACAACTCTCCAGGAAGCAGCCTTCTTGACCTTTCCACATAGGAGAATTGTATCAGAGGCTCTCTGGACATCCTGAGAAAGCCCGGGCTCCCTGGTCAGTTCCCCAATACAGAATAAATGTATTTTTCAAATACATGTTATTTTTGGAGTACTTTACTTGGGCACAAACTGGGCAGGCCTGGCAGACTTGTTTAATTGTTTTGCCCAGTTTGTGACCGGTGAAAATGTTTCACAAGGGATGGAAGGGCGGTCTTTCCCAAGTGAGTAACTTGAGGTAGGCCAAATAGATGTTTCCACCTGTTTGCTTCTGGGCTTAGAAGTTGGCCTGAAGGTGTTTGAAACCACCCAGAAGGAGAAAGGGTGTGTCCCCTTTCTTTAGCAAAGACCTTTCTTGGGAGCCATTTGGGGGAGTAGGAGCTGGAGAATCAAAGGTACCAAGGTCAAGGGCAGCTGACTCTACAAGCATGTTTCGCTTGGCTTGAAGTGAATCTCCCTTCTGGTGTCCTTTAGAAAACATACAAAACAAAACAAAAAGAGGGCAGCTAGGTGGTGCAGTGGATAGAGCACCAGCCCTGAAGTCAGGAGGACCTGAGTTCAAATCTGGTCTCAGACACTTAACTCTTCCTAGCTGTGTGACCCTGGGCAAGTCACTTTACTCCAATTGCCTCAGCCAAAAAAAAAAAAGAAAATTAAAAAAAAAGAAAACAAAACATAACAGAACCCCCCTATAGGTCTGTGGATAGCTTGCAGTAATTGTAGAATTTTCCCCTGAATATTTAATAGAATTCTTTGCTGTCAAAAGTCCCCTTTCTGGGCCCCACATGTACAAGAATGTTTGTGGCAGCCCTTTTTTAGTGGCTAGAAACTGGAAACTGAAGGGATGCTCATCAGTTGGAGAGTGGCTGAATAAATTATGGTATATGAATGTCATGGAATATTATTGCTCTGTAAGAAACGACCAGCAGGATGATTTCAGAGAGGCCTGGAGAGACTTGAATGAACTGATGCTGAGTGAAATGAGCAGAACCAGGAGATCATTATACACGGCAACAACAATACTATATGAGGATCAGTTCTGATGGATATGGCTCTCTTCAACAATGTTCAGTGAAGAAAGCCATATATACCCAGAGAGAGGGATATGAAATGTGGACCACAACATAACATTTCCATGCTCTCTATTGATGTTTGCTTGCATCGTGTTTCCTTTCTCTGATTTTTTTTCTTGTAGATATGATTTTTTTTGCACAACAAGATAAGTGTGGAAATATGTATACATATATTTGATTTGTCAAGTATTTTAACATAATTAACATGTAGTGGATTTCTGCCATCTAGGGGTGGTGTGGGGACTAGGGGGAAATTTGTAACAGAAAATTTTGTAAGGGTCAATGTTGAAGAATTATCCATACATATGTTTTACAAATAAAAAGCTTTAATAAAAAAAAAAGAAAATTGGAAAAAAAAAAGTCCCCTTTCTTTCCATATAGCCCTATGAGCAAGCAAAACATGACAAGCATATTTGGAGTCAGTACAGATGTTCACTCTCATTCCTTTCCCCACTTCCAAAGCTATGGTTAGGGCAATGAGTTCAGCTTTCTGGGCAGAAGTCCCGGGGGTAGTGGCTTGGCCTCCAAGGTGCTATTGAGGGTTACTGCAAAATAACCTGCTTTTCTTTCCTTGTTTTCAAGAAAACCGGACCCATCAATAAACCATTCATTTTCTGGTTGTCTAGAGGAATATCCCTCAAGAAAGATTGACTGCAGTAGACAGAATCTAAAGTTTCCTCACACTTACAAATGATGTCACCTGACTGAGAGCAGGGTGGCAGGGCTGAGAGTGTGACACACTCAGAGAATCAAGTTTGGGTATCTAGCCTGATGTCTGATAAGTCTCCTGCTAGCTAGTCACTAATTCCCTTTGGCTTCCAAAATTCTCTGAACCAATGGGGAGTTAGAACCTCCAATGGTTGGCCTGGGATGCGCTTAGAGACTTCCTCAATTGTTAGAAGGGCTGTGGCAATCATTGCTCTAAGGCAGAAGGGCCATCTTAGGGAAACTGAGTCAAGTTTTCTTTGAAAAGTTAGTAAAAGGTCTGAGATTGGGTCCCAGGGACTGAGTCAAGACCCCTTGGGCCTGGGCCTGGCCCCAGCCTTCATCAATATACAGAGTAAAAGGCTTTTCAAAATTAGGAAGGGCTAGAGCAGGGGCAGAGGTCAATTTAGTTTTCAAGGTCTTAAAATCTTTAAACTGATCAGGGCCCCAAGTTTGTCAAGGCCTTGAATAGAATCTTATTGGGGCTTGGTAATAACCCCAAAGTTATGTGTCCAAATTTTACAAAATCCAGCCATATCCAGGAAAGTGCACAGTTGTTTCTTATGTTGTGCCACAGTTCCATGTCTCAGTTTCCCTCAATTGTTCTGCCTCGATAGCAAACCCTCCCCCCCCCGCCACTTCTGACCATTAGGAATAATTGGGCTAGCATTCCAAAGAGTCATAAAACCTCAGATGGCCCATCTCAAACACCTATACATACCCCTTATCTTTTGGCTTCAGACTTAATGTCTCCTAGCTTTTTCCCAAACTTATCAGAATTTATGATTCTTCATACCCCCAATCTGTCAGAACTGAATTGACAATCCTTTCCTGGAACGCCAATCCCCCCAGTGCCCTACCCCTCCCTCTGCCTGTTCTTCTTTGTTCCCCTGAGCACCAGGAGCCCTATAAGAATCCTTGGAGCAAACTACTAACTGCTGGATCTACTTTGAGATCCCAGTAGGCTGGCTAATGGATGTCAGTCTAAACTCTCAATGGACTGTGTGCTTTGAGACAAGAGTCCCAGCAGTCCTGATCCATAGCTATGGATTCCAAACTCTCCAATTAACATCAATAAAATATTACCTAATCTCCAATGTGTGATACTGCCTCATTTTCTCCCAAACTTTCTTTTCAAAGAAAACTTGACTCAGTTTCCCTAAGATGGCCCTTCTGTCTTAGAGCAATGATTGCCACAGCCCTTCTAACAATTGAGGAAGTCTCTAAGTGCATCCCAGGCCAACCATTGGAAGTTCTAACTCCCCATTGGTTCAGAGAATTTTGGAAGCCAAAGGGAGCATTACATTTGGAGGCCCCAGCGAGATATGAGATCTGGGACCAGTATTGCACATTGGAAACTAGCAGGTCTCCTCCTGGAGCTTTGGGGCGGCTGGATTTGGCCTCTTTGTTTAGGGAAGGCCAGCCCTCTGGCTTGTTTCAGAGTCCCACAAGGAGAGCAGTTTCAGCCACAGCAAGAGCTCAAGGTGGACACTTCTATTTGGCCGTAGGAAAGTCTGTTTGAACTTACCCTTGCAGGGTAAGTTCTGTCTGTCTTTCTGTCTGTTTGGGTGTCAACACACTGATTTGTTTTTTATTCCAGATTTTGGTCCAGTTACAATCTTACTGACCTGTTCTGAATCAGATCACTGCCGCCTTTCACTACACCTAACCCCCTCCCTGGACAAGAAGTTAGCTTCGCCATTCTCAGCATGAAGCAGCTTTTTAAAGAGACGTTGCCCCTGCTCCTAATGGACTATGTGCCTCATTGATTTGGGGGGAACTGAAGGTAGTTGATGACTGACTGTTAAATTCTGTGTATTACTGTACTATCCTGCTTGGATCCCCTATTGCTGTATTTTAGATTTAAGGATGGAAAATGTTGGGTTAAGATATTGGGTGACTGTTACTATAATGGATAGTTTGTATCTACATAATCTAATTGGTCACAATGTTCCCTTCAGGATATGTAATTGTTTAAGGGATCTTTAGTTCCAGAGTAGAAAGTCCTATTATGTGGGATGAATTTGACAACTAGAGCCCTATTTACTCTTCCTTGGATGATTCCTTTGGTGGAAAAGAAAAAAATGAAAGGATGAAGAATGAGAAATAGGGAGCCAGGAAAGCTAGTGGATTTTTCCCAAAAGTACTTGAAAGAATGGGAACCGCTAGCGCCCCTAGTTTCCTATTCACTTGGCCTCAGATATTCCTGTCCCATCCCCAACCCACCAGTTTAATGGAAGCCCTTCTAGCAGTCCATTTTTCGTTTTTTTCTGTCTGCTTGCTTTATTATTTAAATCCCAACTGGACTGTGATTGCTGGTTCTGCTTTAACTTTGAACCCCTTTATTCTGTTGGAATTGCCCTGGCAGACTCAGTTTCTGGGACCATTTTCTGATTATTGGCAATTTCTCTGATACACTTCCCAGTCCTGTAACCCCAGTTCCTTAATTAACATTTCAGCATCCTCCAAGACATTACAATCTGGTTATCAGGCCTCTGAGTTTGTGATTTGCCTGCCTTGATGGTCTAAGTGTGCATACTCTGATACTCTGCTCTGCAGCAGTGTTTCCCAGCCTGTCTGTTCTTCTGGGCAGGGACCGGTGGGGAAATTTCAGGCCTCACCCTTCTCTCTTGGAGTCTCTGACAGCTGTGCAGTGTCCCTCCTAGAGGGGCTAGCACAGCTGCCTTGGCCACTGCTGCTCCCTCTGCAAGCAGAGGCTGAGTTAAGTGCACAAACTACTGCAGACCTAACATCGCACTGTCCATCTCAAATTGGGTTCCCTGGTTGAGATGGAGCTCCAGAACTGCAGAGGACCTGACAAGCTTGCAACAGGGAACACTATAGAAGGCTGTTAACAGCTCTGGGGCTATCAGGGAGAGACTTGCCATCACCGTAGGTCCTTGCACCTTTTCTAGTTTTATTATCTGCTCCTGGTAGGGTCAGTCAAAATCATGGTGCTGAGACCTTCCCAGTATTGGGGGGCAGATGATTCAATGATTTAAATATTCAGGAGAGAGAGTGTGTGGAATGTTGTGCCACAGTTCCCATATCTCAGTTTCCTTCAGTTGTTCTGTCTCAGTAGCAAACCCTCCCCCACTTTTGACTATCAGGAATAATTGGGCTAGCATTCCAAAGAGTCATAAAACCTCCAAATGGTCCATCTCAAACACCTAGACATACCCCTTATCTTTATGGCCCCAGACTTAATGTCTCCTAGCTTCTTCTATAACTTATCACAATTTATGATCCTTCCTCCATACCCCCAACCTGTCAGAACTGAATTGACAGTTCTTTCCTGGAACTCCAATCCCCTCAGTGCCCTACCCCTCCCTCTGCCTGTTCTTCTTTGTTCTCCTGAGTGCCAGGAGCCCTATACGAATCCTTGGAGAAAACTACTAACTGCTGGATCTACTTTGAGATCCAGATGGCTGGCTAATGGCTGCCAATCTAACTCTCCGGGACTGGGTACTTTGAGACAAGAGTCCCATTCAGTCCTGCTCCATAGCTATGGATTCTAAACTCTCCATTAACATCAATAAAATATTACCTAGTCTCCAATATGTGGTACTGCCTCAATTTCTCCAGGAGCATTACACTTAGAGGCAGGTTCAGGGAGGAATAAGATGGTCTGCTTCCTTCTTCCTTGAGAGTACAGGAGGTAGAAATTAATTCATGGCCCAAATATTTAACAAATTGACAGGCAATGTGGGCTTTGGATAAAGAAATTTTATAATCCCTGGAAGCCTAGAAGTTAAGAGTTTTTATGGCTGCAGATCATGACATCATTTACATATTGAATAAAATTGCTATCAAGCAACTCCAAATCTCTTAAATCTTTAGCTAGTCCTTGTCCAAATATGTGTGGGTTATCCTGGAAGCTATGAGGTAAAACTGTCCATGTTAATTGGTGGCAGTGTTCCCCTGGATTTACCCATTCAAAGACAAAACAGAAATTGTGAGTCTTTATACAAAGGTATACAAAAGAAAGCCTCTTCAAGATCTAGAGTATAAAACCATTATATGTCCCCTTGGGATCTGAGTGAGGATAGTATAGGGGTTAGGAACACAATGGGATAAATTGCAATAACCACCTCATTAACCTCTTAGAAGGTCAGTACCATAGGAACCTCCCCATTTGGTTTCCTAATGGGGAGGATGGGAGTATTATGGGGAGACTCACAAGGGAACAAAATTTTGTGCTTAAAAAATTTTTCAATCAGAGGTTATAACCCCCATTCCCACATCTCCCCCTCCAGCTTCATTGGGTACTGGCATCTATGAGAGAACAAGGTGGGATCCCATAGATGCACTAAAGCTGGGGCAACATGAGTGGTCTGCTCAGGGATTCCTTGGTCCCAAACAGAGTAATCTACTTCCTCCCAGATTTCATATAGAATATGGGAGGGCTTTGAGAGAAGCACAAAAAGTTCATTCAGAGGTCTGAGAAAATTGGGTCCCCAATTTTACATTAAACAAGAAGGCAGGACAGGAGGAGATGATAAGAAAAGAATGTTTGAATAAAAGGTCACCAAATTGTCAAGGCAGAGGGAAGGTCTCAAAGTAATTCCTAAGTTTTCCTTCAATCCCCATCACCCTATAAGGGGAGGGGTGGGTGAAGTCAGAGTACCAGAGCAGGATAGAAAAATGGACCCTGTATCAAAAAGTAATTCAGTGGCCTTACCTGCCAATCCAAAGTTACTCTGAGTTTGGCCATCGTGATGGAGCAAGCTGGGAGCCTGGCCAAACCCTGGGCACTGTCACTCTTGGTCCTGAGGATATCAGAGGGCAAGGCTTTGGGAGGAGGCAGCTTGACTCCACTGTGGGCAGTCTCTCTTCCAATGCCCCTCCTTATTGTACCTGGGACACAGGCCTGGGTTTTTTTTTCCAAGTACAGTTGCAGGACCAATGTCCTCAACTCTCTGGGACATTATTGACCACAAAAACAATCAGAGACTCTCAGAGTAAGAAAAAGCAAAAAGGAGTTTATTACGATCTCAACAGAAAGAGCATCTCCCATCTACACACTTGCCCTGATTATAGAAATTTGCTATAAGAGGAAAAATCAGGGACATGTGAGACCAGCTCAGTGGCCCGGCAGAGGCAAAGCTTTAACAGAGAAGTCCCTTTATTGATCTGAAAGCTAGGGTTTATATATTCTTTAAGGTAGTCTTGCAACAACACCAGGTGTTTTCAAGCAATTAACAATAAGTATAGTAACACACTGTTTATAGTACAAAATCATAAATTCAGCAAAGAATGCAAGACATGAGAATTCTGGAGGCCTGCAGTTTTTCATGTGTGACTTCCTTATCCAACTTATTAGTACTGATCAATCCTCCTTTGTTCTTACAAAGGTTATAGTGACCAATATGTACTGTTCAAAATCTCAGTCATGGAAGACTGATGAGCTTGCATCAGGGCTATTTCCAGACTCTCATGGGCATTATTAACCCTATAAGAGTTTCTGTTTCTGTCCCATCACTGCTGGCCCTCTACAAACATGATTGTAATGAAAAACTGGTCCTTCAAGCCTCAGCCTGAGAGCACATACATGAGAGGATAAAGTATCCTTAGCTCAGTTTAACAATTCCACCTTATAACTAGACTCAGGAATAATCAAGTGGATTCTTATTCAAAGGAACACCATTGGGAAACTGAGTCAGAAGGATCTCTCCTGAAGTGGAGGCCAAGGTTGTCCTCTCAATTCTTGCCCAGATACTAACCTCCACCTGTAACAATTCAGGATCACATTCCTCTGAGTAGCTTGTGGCATATTCCTGAAAGGAATGGTGGATTATTGGCTTGATGATTCAGACAATTATATCTGAATCAAAAACTCCAAATATTAGCTACAGTCACAAGAGATTTTTTATCAAATAATCAAGTTTCATTAATCAAAGCTTCAGGTGAATTTAGCTCTCAAGAATAACATATCCTAAATAAGTATTGACTATACTTGTTTACATTGATAACAATAAGAGATTTAACCTAGAAAGTTCAAAGCTTATCTTTATGCTAAGTAAATGGGTTTTAAATTCAACACTACACAAATCACTTTATTTTAAGATACTCAATAACCACTCTATATCAAAACATTTTAACCATATTCAAAGCACAAAGATATAGACCACTATATTAGAATCTCCATAAACAATGGGAACAACTTTAAGATGACTAAATACCACCAATTAAAACTCATAGAATATGGAATACTCTAATTTCACATTAAAAAACCCTATCACAATTAACATTAATAATTTCTTCATCCTTAAAGTGTTAATTCAACTTCCTCCAATCTAGGAGTCCCTATAAAATATAAATAACAGGTACAACATCAATATTGTTAAAATTCCTCTAAGCACAAACATTCCCACCTCCCACCAAAATTGCAAAGTCAATTAAATTGTACATAATAGTCCATTCTTGAATTTCCTCTATAGGTCCTTTAAGCCTGGTGTTCTCAGCCTCCAAACTGCAGTTTCATTCATCTGTAACATCTAATAAGGTACTTCCCATTCTGCTTTATCCAGGACTCTTGGAACCACAAACTTCAAAGGTGTTGTCTGGGTCAGCAATTTTTGCTTCCTAACTGCTAAAAAGGGATGAGGATATGACCAGTATGTAATTTCTTAAAAACTTATCCTTTGTTTCAAAAGAGTGTATTTCCCTTTTCCTCCCAAATAAAATTAACCAATTTCATAGGGGGAAAGTCCCAGATCACTTCTGGGAACAGTTATAATTCTTTTAACAAAAGCAAAGGCAAACATTTGGTTTGAGAAAATTTAGTCTCTAACATCAATTTAGTAAGAAGCTATTAATCAACTCCCTAAGAAAAAATCTCCAGGGCCAGATGGATTTACATGTGAATTCTACCAAACATTTAAAGAACAATTAATTCCAATACTATACAAACTATTTGAAAAAATAGGGAAAGAAGTTCTATCAAATTCCTTTTATGATACAGATGTGGTGCTGATACCTACACCAGGTAGGATGAAAACAGAGAAAGAAGACTATAGACCAATTTCCCTAATGAATATGCAAAAATCTTAAATAAAATATTATGAGAGATTACAAAAAGTCACCCCTGATAATACTCTATAACGAAGTAGAATTTATATCAGGGATGCAGAATTGGTTCACTATTAGGAAAACTATTAGCATAATTGACATATTAATTACCAAACTACAAAAATCATATGATTATCTCAATAGATGCAGAAAAAGCATTTCATAAAATCCAACATTCCTATTAAAAATATTAGAGAATATAGGAATAAATGGACTTTTCCTTAAAATAGTCAGTAGCATTTACCTAAAACCACCAGCAAGCATCATATGTAATAGGGAATATTCTAATTTCACATTAAAAAACCCTATCACAATTAACATTAATAATTTCTTCATCCTTAAAGTGTTAATTCAACTTCCTCCAATCTAGGAGTCCCCCCAAACTAGAAACATTCCCAATAAGATCGGGGTGAAACAAAGTTGCCCACTATTACCATTACTATTCATTATTGTATTAGAAATGTTAGCTTTGGCAATAAGAGAAGAAAAAGAGATTAAAGGAATTAAAGTAGGTAATGAGGAAACCAAATTATCACTCTTTGCAGATAATATGATGGTATATTTAGAGAACCTTAGAAAATCACCAAAAACTACTAGAAACAAACTTTAGCAAAGTTGCAGGATACAAAATAAATCCACATAAATCATTAGCATTTTTCTATATTACCAAAGAAAGTCCAGAAGCAAGAGATACAAAGAGAAAATTCCATTTAAAATAATTGTCGATAATATAAAATATTTGGAAGTCTATCTTCCAAAGCAAAGTCAGGAACTATATGAACACCACTACAAAACACTCTCCACACAAATAAAAATTATTCATATATGAAATCATAATAAAATCCTTTTTGTTTTTTCTTACTCTGAGAGTCTCTGTTTTTGTGGTACATATTGTCCCACACATAATTAGGAGATACAAACATGTGACCTCTTTAGGTGTGTTACCAGAGAATCAATATTTTTAACTTTAAATCAAATATATTTAAATTTGTAGTAACAATACTTCAATATCAATGAACACACATTTCCAAAATTTTATACCAGAATAAACAAATTCACAAGTTTAGTAGGCACTAGTTTATAGTAATGATCTCATAGAATTTCAGAATCAGAATTCCAATTTAAACACATGAAGCCCCAAAATTTAAGGTGGCAGAAAACTGCCCTTTTAAGTCCCTCCATAGGGCTTTAAGAAATTGGCAGCAGGCAAGTAGGTGGCGCAGTGGATAGAGCACCAGCCCTGAAGTCAGGAGGACCTGAGTTCAAATGTGACCCCAGACACTTAACATTTCCTAGCTGTGTGACCCTGGGCAAGTCACTTAACCCTAATTACCTCAGGGGAAAAATTTGGCAGACTTTAGGACCGTGGGGAAAAGAGGGTCGAAGAAATTTGGACACTGGTGTCCCAAAGCAGGTCTGTGGCCCCGTGATTACCTCACCCAATCCCAGACACTCAGGCAGTTTACCAGTAGCTTGGAAGAGGAAAGTCCTCTTACAGAGTCTCTTCCCCTCTTCTTCTGGCCCCCTCTCCCCCCAACGCCCCCAGTTCTTACTCATCTGGGCTATACTGTACAACTTACCTGACTGATTTCAGACTTTTCTCTGCTGGCTTATCTCCTGGGCTGAATTAATCCTCTATCTTTGCTAACCCACTTCTGTTGTTGCTTTCTCCAAATGTATCTCTTTGGGAGTTTACCAAACAGGAGGGGAGTCCCCAAGCCAAATTCAAGGACCACCGAAGAACTCTCTGGAGGGTGCCTGCCCAAGGATGCCCAAGGATTCAGTACAGGAGAGACCCCTCATGAACAGGAAATATCCCAGAAAGGGGCCCCAGCTGTGTGAGACAGTGTTGGCTGCAAAATCAATCAGAGACTCTCAGAGTAAGAAAAAACAAAAAGGAGTTTATTACGATCTCAAAAGCATCTCCTATCTGACAAGGTGTTTGTCAGTAAAGCGCAAGTAAAAACTGAAAGTTAAAGAAAGTTAAAAAAAAAAAATGCCCCTCCCCTCCCTTCACTTCCTGCCTGACCTTTTATCCCACTGTTTGGAGGGGTCCAGTCTTACTTTCTAATAACAAAAATCTATCCCTGAAATTAAAAAAAAATTAAAATAATACAAATTGCCTTTAAAAGAGGTACTTAAATGCTAATTAAGAGGTGATGGGAAACAGGAGGGGAAGAACACCTGCAATTTATTTTTTTTAAGCTATAGCTGTACTTGTCATTATAAGGTCTCAGGTCACAATTAAGGTACAGTTTGAGACTATTCCCGTAAGAGTTTCTTCACTCAATTTATCCCATACACTAACCATGACACCTGAGGTACAAATTCCCACAGTTCTCAGATATGGCAGCAGCTAAAAATTGAGTCTGTTCTTTGTTTCTTGCTCTGGCCCTGCAGTCTTGCTGTTCTGCCGCTTTTCAATCATTATTTAAAGCTCCAAAGGTTGTTTCCATCACCTGAGTCTGGGGAGTTTGAGGGTCCAAGACTAACTTCTGCAACTTCCTCTGAATGTCTGGGGCAGACTAATAAAACGCTCGCTGAGGACTGTGGTCCTCTGGAGAAGTGGGGTCCAGGTTAGTGCATTTCTATAGAGTCTCTACAAGGCACCCCTGAAAGAGGGTAGGATTTTCCTCAGCTTCTTGAGTAATTTCCCTAAGCCTGTCATAATTAGCCCACTTCTTAATTCTCTTTTCATGCCTTCAGTGAGCCAGGTTAGAAAGTTATCCTTGTTTCCCTCTTGGTAATCCCAACCAGGGTCTGAGATGGGAACAACAATAGCCCCTAGTGGGTATCTACCAGCAATATCATTTTCAAACTTTTGGGCTAGATCCCAGATTCTCTTTTTCTCCTCTATGGTACAACAAGAGGAGATAATGATATTAACATCTCCCCAGAAAAGATCAAATTTGAGGGAGATAGCTTTAAAGCTTTCCTATGCCCTTTTGTTCTTTGTTTCCTATCCATGACTCTCTGTATATATCTGCTACAAAAGACCAAGCCAATGTACTTCAAGGCTGCCTCTTGTCATTTTGTGTACATAGTGAAGGACTTGGGTTACCCATCAATTATCTCTCACTTTTATCACATGACTGGCTTTCTTTTCTTTTCTTTTTTTTTTTTCTTTTTTTCTTTTTGTTGAGGCAATTGAGGTTAAATGACTTGCCCAGGGTCATACAACTAGGGAATGTTAAGTAAGTGTCTCAGACCAGATTTGAACTCAGGTCCTCCTGACTTCAGAGCTGGTGCTCTATCCACTGAGCCACCTAGCTTCCCCCTGACTTTCTTTTCCATTCAAGCAAGACTTTGATGACATCCTTTGTACTGTTTCTGAGAAATTCTTTAAAAATTATATTTAATATTTTTCCATTTACATGTAAAAACAACTTTTAAATTTGATTTTTAAAATTTCAAGTTCCAAATGCTCTCCCTCCTTAAAAGGGCAAGCACTTTAACATAGATTATATGTATGCAGTTATGCAAAACATTTCCATATTATCCAAGTTGTGAAAGAACACCCCAAGAAAAATAAAGTTAAAAAAATTATACTTAACTCTGCCTTTAGACTCCATCAGTTTTTTCTCTAGAGGTAGGTAGCATTTCCCCCCTAAATCCTGCAGAATTGCCTTGAATTATTGTATTGCTGATATAATTAAAATATTGTTTTTACTGTGTACAATGTTTTCCTGGTGCTGGTTATTTCATTTTGCATCAGTTCATATAAATCTTTTCAGGTTTTTCTGAAATCATCCTGCTTGTCATTTCTTGAAGTATAATAGTAGTCCATTATAATTGTATACCACAACTTGTTTAGCCATTCCTTAATTTATGGGCATCCTCTCAATTTCCAATTCTTAGCCATTACAGAAAGAGCTGCTATAAATATTTTTGTACAAATAGATCTTACCCCATTTTAAATCTCATTGGGAACAGACATAATAGTGGTATTGCTACATCAAAGGGCACAATTTTATAGTCCTTTGGACATAGTTCCAAATTGTTCTCCAGAATAGTTGGAGCAATCAATTGTAATAAAATTCTAATAACATTTTATATCATGTTTTATACAGTTAGCAAAAGATTTTATTTATATTAGTACTCAAATTATTGAGTCCTTACTATAATTTTTGAGGGAGGTAGGGAAGATATCCTCGTTTTACAGATGAATAAACTGAGGGTCTGACACACAAAGTGACTTACCTGCTTCACTCTGAAAAAGTCTTAACGTAAAAAAAATCAGGGACACATGGGTGCATTAAAAATATTTAGTCCTCTTGAAAATCAAATTGTTAGTCTCAAAAATGAAAAGGAAGAACTTTCCACCAATGAAGAGGAAATTAGAGCAATAATCAGGAGTTACTTTGCCCAACTTTATGCCAATAAATTTGATAACCTAAGTGAAATGGAGGAATATCTACAAAAATATAGATTGCCCAGATTAACAGAAGAGGAAATAAATTACTTAAATAGTCCCATTTTAGAAAAAGAAATAGAACAAGTCATTGATTAACTCCCTAAGAAAAAATCCCCAGGGCCAGATGGATTTACATGTGAATTCTACCAAACATTTAAAGAACAATTAACTCCAATATTATATAAACTATTCGAAAAAATAGGTAATGAAGGACTCCTACCAAACTCCTTTTATGATACAGATATGGTACTGATACCTAAACCAGGTAAAACAAAAACAGAGAAAGAAAATTATAGACCAATCTCCCTAATGAATTTGATGCAAAAATCTTAAATAAAATATTAGCAAAGAGATTACAGAAAATCATTCCCAGAATAATACACCATGACCAAGTAGGATTTATACCAGGAATGCAGGGATGGTTCAATATTAGTAAAACTATTAACATAATTGACTATATCAATAACCAAATTAACAAAAGACATATGATAATCTCAATAGATGCAGAAAAAGCATTTGATAAAATCCAACATCTATTCCTATTAAAAACACTAGAGAGTATAGGAATTAATGGACTTTTCCTTAAAATAGTCAGTAGCATTTATCCATCAGCAAGCATCATATGTAATGGTGATAAACTGGAACCATTCCCAATAAGATCAGGGGTGAAACAAGGTTGCCCACTATCACCATTACTATTCAATATTGTATTAGAAATGCTAGC
>JAJPUD010000074.1:394390-464565 GCA_023553655.1 Myrmecobius fasciatus | reverse complement strand
CCTGTCATCTAGGGGTGGGGGTGGGGGGAAGGAGGGGAAAAGCTTGGGAAAAAAAGTTTTGCAAAGGTCAATGTTGAAAAATCACTCATATGTTTTGTAAATAAAAAGCTTTTTTTTTTTTTGCAAAGGTCAATGTTGAAAGGTCACTCATATGTTTTGCAAATAAAAAGCTTTATTAAAATAAAAAGCTTTTAATAATAATAATAAAAAATATTTAGTCCTCTTTCAAAATGAATGTAGAGTCAATCTTCCTTTGCCAATGATTTCTTAATAGCATTCCAGGAAATTGAATACTCACCTTGATTATTGTTGATTTTTCTGTATTGCCTTGTTTATGTAGATTTATGCCTCTAATGACCCTGTTTGAGATCTTTGTACTAGAACTTTAAACTTTGCTTAGCAAAATTGTGTAAAGTGAAAACTACACACAAACCCTGGTAAAATAAGTTAGACAATCTATTTTTGATAATAACTTCCTCTTTTTCTTCTCCCTTTCTTCCTCCTCTCCCTTTTCTTCTTCTTTCTCTTTCTTCTAATATCCTTTACTATTTTGATTCAGAGAAATTCAGATACTTTTGAATGTGTCCTAGCCAAAAGAAACTTTTAAAAATGATTAGGGTTGGGGCAGCTAGGTGGCGCAGTGGATAGAGCACCAGCCCTGAAGTCAGGAGGACCTGAGTTCTAATCTGGTCTCAGACACTTCCTAGCTGTGTGACCCTGGGCAAGTCACTTGACCCCAATTGCCTTAGCAAAAAGCAAAAAAAAACAATAGGAAAAAAAAAAAAAAATGATTAGGGTTGTTAGATTTAGTGAAAAAACAGGAAGTGGATCCAACATCTTTCTTATCTTCTCCAGAATATACATTCTGCTTTTCCCCATCTTTAACCAATGGATCAACAAGAATTAGTTAAGCACTTTCTATGTGCTAGACATCGTGTTTGTGGCTAGGTATATAAGTACAAAGAATGAAGTAATCTTTACTTGTCATGAGATTACATCCTAATGAGGAAGACAAGAAGTATATATAATTATATATATATATCTCATAAATATAAAGTTATTAAGTATTCAAACACATATATACCACAAAGTAGATAAATACAAGGTCCTATAGGAGAAAAGGCACTAGAAATTGGTGGAATCATGTAGAAGATAGTATCTGAGCCAGATCTTAATGGAAGAGAAAGACCCTATGAAATAGGAATAAAGAGAAAGTAGAGAAATGAAGTCTCATTAATGAGGAACAGAAACAAAAGGCCAATTTTTCTGTACCACATAGTGTAGGAGAGAGAACAATGTCTACCAAATCTAGAAAGGCAGATTGGGGCTAAATTGTATAGGATTTTAAAGACTAAACCAAGTTTATATTACATTTTGCCAGCAATAGGAAGGTACTTCCTCACTCTGATCCACGTGACTGGCCCATTTTTGGTCAAGTCATTGAGAAAGAGTTACATGGTCAGATCTGCTGTCAAGAAAAAATCAGCAATAGTTTATATAATAAACTGAAGTAGTCAGAAACTTGAAGTAGGGAGAAAAATTTGGAAGATGTTACAGTAATCTGGTGAAGAGGTGAAGGAGGTTCTGAACTAATGACTATTAGTCATACATTAGATATATACCATATATGTTACATATATCTTGGATACTAAACCCTTATTGGAGAAATTTGATATATAGAGAATATAGAGAAATTTCTCTATTTGTCTACTTCTTTTCTTCTCCTAAATGCATTAATTTTGCCTCTATAGACTTTGAATTTAAAATAATCAAATTTATCTTTTTTATCTTTTGTAGTTGCTTCTTTCTCTTGGTTGGTTAAGAACATATCCATCTCTATCCATAGTTGTGAAAAGCACATGATGTTTGACTTCTAATTTTTCTTTTATAGTATCATCTTTAATAAAAAAAAATTCCACATAACCAGTTGCTTATTCGATTTTTGAAACTGAATGCCCTGGAGACATCTTTAACAACATATCTAGACTGATTGATTAACTTTCTATCAAGACTTTCCCATCTCCATCCCATCTCAAACTGATCTATAGATATACAAATGTTAGCTTCTTAAAGTGGTTATATATCCTATCCTGTCTTTAGATACCTATAGGAGCCACACAGGAAAAATTCCTTCTTAATCCTCAACATCTTTACATTTTTTATTCAGATTACTCCACGCTTGTTCCAGGATCCCCTCAGCAAGGGGACTTTAGGTTGCAAGGCAATGACCAGTGGAAAAGATTTCCCCCATCCCAAACACCAATTTGTGGTGTGTGTGTGTGTGTGTGTGTGTGTGTGTGTGTGTGTGTAGCACAGGATAAGTAGGAATGGATGAATTGTGATTTGCACTGAAGATCTTATTATTACATTATTTTCCTTCTCTAAACTCACCTCTCTTCTAAACTCCCCTATTTCTTTTGAGGGCATCCTTAATTTTCTAGTCTTTTAGGTTCTCAATCTCCTTGTCATCTTTGACTTTTCACTCAACTGAAACTGCTCTCTTCAAAGTTACTGATGGAAGGATAAAAGGAAGTTAGCCTTTATTAAGCACATATATTGTGCTAGTCACTGTGCAAAATGCTTTACAAATATTATCTCATTTGATCTTTTCAACACACTGGGAGATAGGTGCTATTATTATTCCTATTTTTCAATTAAACAAACTGATACAAATGGAGATTAGTTATTTTTCAGGTTTGTGGGACTCTTCATGACTTTTGGGGGGTTTTCTTGGCAAAGATGCAGTAGTCGTTTGCCATTTCCTTCTATAACTCATTTTATAGATGAAGAAAGTTGAAGTAAACAGGAATAAGTGATACAGCTAGTATCTAAGGTCATATTTGAACTCAGATCTTCCTAATTCTATCAACTGGGCCATCTAGCTGTTTCAACCAAAGATTTCTTAAATGCCAAATCTGGTTGCTTTTTCTTAATCCTATTCTCCTTGACCTCTTTCTAGCATTTGATAGTATTGATCATCCTTTCTTTCTATGTACTTACTTTCTCCTTTCTGGGTTGCTTGAAAATAATGTTATATGTGGCACTTATGAAATATTCTCATACTTGAATATTGAAAAATACAGTAATCTATTTAAAAGTCTTCCAAATGAAAAGCCTCCATTTGTTAAAAAAATAAAAATTCGATATCTTTTAGTTAGTTTGCAATAATAGTCAATTGACATCAGAGAAGATGGAAATCAACTGCATTTAAACAAAAACTTTTTAAAAACTTTTATATAAATGTTGGATGAGATTGAAAAGTGATCACCAATATTTAGTAAAGTCAATGATACATTTCTTTCACTTAGATCTAGAAATCTTTGTAAGGTATCTTTTTCAGCTGACTGCTGTTAAAATTATGAATCAAAATAAATTATGAGTAGGCTTTGAAATTGTTGTATCAACAAATTATATGAAGATTTTCAAAAATAATGAAGCATGGTCAAAAACATTGTTTTTACTAAATATATCTTTATTGATAATATTTAAGTGAGAGTAAGAAGTTTTTATTTTTAGCAAGTAAAATATTTTCAATGTCATTTTTATATCCCTTAAACTTTTTATATATCCTATGATACATAATTATTAATATAGTAATAATACATATGATTTACAAATAAGTAAATATACATATATTGGGGTGCACATTCAAAAATGTTTACTAAAACAAGTTAATGATAAGAAAGAGTTTAGAGACCACTGCTCTAATTAAACTAAAAGTGTTGAGGCCAAAACCAAAAATTGTGGCCAGTTAGCTAAATAATTTAAAACAAATGAAATGTGTCATAGTTCATGAAGCAGCCTGGAATAGTGGATAGGAAGCTGGCACTGGAGTGAGGAAAACCTGAGTTGAAGTCCTATCTCTGACATATCTTTTCTATAAAGATACAGGGAAAACATTGAAATTCTCAGTGCTTTAGGCAATTAAAAATCTAAGTTGGATTGATGGTGAGGGCCTTCAATTAAAACAGGAGTTTTATCACCTAGTTTCTTTCTTTCTTTTTTTTAGGCAATTTAGGTTAAGTGATTTTTCACACAGCTGGTAAGCATTAAGTGTCTGAAGTCACATTTGAACTCAGGCCCTTCTGACTTTAGGGCTGATGCTCTACCCACTGTGCCATCTAGCTGTCCACTTAAGTTTCTTATACTAGTGAAATCAGAAATATGTTCTCCTTAAAAAATGGAGATATACATAAAAATCTTGAATTTTTCATTCTATTTCTATACCACAAATGGGCCTTTGGCATTTCCTCTGGAATTTTAAGTTTTGTTGTTGTCTTATTCCATTAAAAATAACCAAAAATTTTTGTGTTTGCTCTCATGTGAATGCTCTCATGACATCCAAGGATAGCTTTTATCACCCTATTTTTTAAGCTTGGTCTAGCAGGGTCACTCAGGGTATCAGAACAAAAGTCAGGTCATCCCTAGTTTTTTCTTCTGGACCTATGATCTATCAGATCATCTGCTTGGATAATATAAGTTGTGATTTTCTTATTGCAGAGCTTCTTTGAGATCCTTAGGAATTTCTTGTAGGGCTTACTCTTGCTAAAACTGTTATGCATAAATTTGCCTTAAGTATTAGCATTTATCTTGTTTGTACTTTCCTTTCTTTCAATCTTTCCCAAAGTGTCTTCTTGTCCAAGACCAGGTCTTACTATCCTACTATTTATTCCTCCCCAGCTCTCCTGTCATTTAGCTTTGCTTTAAGATATCTTACTTCCCTTCCTCAGTCCACTCTATGGTGTCTCCACTCAAGACTGTAATTGGAATGTTTTTCTTACTCTCTCCATTGACACTCACCTGTCCTGGGGCTTAGTTTTTCAGGGCCAGGTACTCAGTGCTTTCCAAGATACCAACTAATTCTATAGTTTCATCCTGATCTGTAACTAGGGATTCTTTTGTTAAGAACAAATTCACTTGATTGGGGGATATGAACAAGGGGCCAGAAGACTATTAAACCACTGGTTTAGCCCTTGGTACTGGGGTAGTCTATCCATGAAAGCAGAATTCTTAACTTTTTTGGTGTCATGGACCCTCTTGATAGTCTGATGAAACCTACTGATTCCTTCTCAGAATAATGCTATGTCTTTAAGATAAAATACATAGGATTACAAAAGAAACCAGTTATAATGAAATACAGTTATGAAAAAAATTAAGCCAAATTAGTGTATCCAAGGTTAAAAACCATTGCATTTAGCATGAGACACTTGGGGTGTTGGAATATGGAAAAGATGAACTCAGGGAGAGGGGATTTATGACAGAATTATAGGGGTGGGTTTGAGATATAGGGTAGTTGTCCCCATAGGAAAGAAGCTCACCCCTTACTTTAGCCATCAGATCTTGGGCAAAATCCTAATCTCATCATAGTAATTTAAATTCTGTACTGATCTATCAAACAAAATCCTAATTTTGACTGTAGTAATTTCATTTCTGTACTGATCTATTAAATGCACAAAATCCTAGTCTCACCATAGTAATTTCAGTTCTGCACTGATCTATCAAATGCACAAAGTCCTAATTTTGACTATAGTAATTTCAGTTCTGTACTGATCTATTAAATGCACAAATCCTAGTCTCACCATAGTAATTTCAATTCTGCACTAATCTATCAAATGCACAAAATCCTAGTCTTACCATAGTAATTTCAATTCTGTACTGATCTATCAAATGCAAAATCCTAGTTTGACTATAGTAATTTCAATTCTGTACTGATTTATCAAATGCCTAGATTGAATGATCTGTCAGGTTTCTTTCAGAGACTTCTTTCTATCTCTAATTCTAAGAAATTAATCCACAATAATCTGGGTGAGGTTCCCTTTGGCAATATGCGTGAGGGTTAAAAGTGGCCTTTTAAAGACTTGTTCCTACCTTTAGTATCTAACCCAAAGCAGTGACTTTTACATATTGGCAACTGTAGACTAGGTCATATAAAAATGGTGCCAAATGTGTTTAACCTCTTTCAAATTGCTTACTGTCTTGAGGGGCAGAGGGGAGAAATTTGGAGCACAGGGATGAATGTTGGGGAATATCTTTACATGTATTTGGAGAAATATGATATTATGAAAAAAAAAGAGACAAAGTGCTTGGGGGCTGGTTGGGGGTCTTTAAAGCCTAATCACATTATACAACTACAGGAACTGCTTGCTTTGCCCAAATCCAGAATAGTCTCCCTACAATTTTATAATAAGTCAGAAATTGTTATTCTTAGAATTAAAGGGGTAAATAATTCTGGTAATCAGCCAAGACCATAATCACCCTGAATAGCGTGGTTGGGATTATTGTCCCATCTGGGGATACCCAGGTCCAGTTGGAAATTCCCATTTAGCTTTCTATTGGATTGGAGATCATTGTGTGCAGGGACTGCTTTTGTTTTTCTTTTTATCCCCAACACAGTGCCTGGTACATAATAAGTTGTTTTTATTTATTTATTTAAATTTTTTTTGAGCATTTAAAAAAAAAAGTTTTGAGTTCCAAATTCTATCCTTCCCTTTGTTTTTCTTCTCCCCTGTCATGGCAGTTTTGTTTTTTTTTTTTTTGCTGAGGCAATTGAGGTTAAGTGACTTGCCCAGGGTCACACAGCTAGGGAATGTTAAGTGTCTGAGACCACATTTGAACTCAGGTCCTCCTGACTTCAGGGCTGGTGCTCTATCTACTGAGCCACCTAGCTGCCCCAAGGTTTTTTTTTTTTTTAAATAACAAATGTTTGTTGACTTGACTAGATTTCCATAATAAGCTAACAGTTTGTGTGAAATATGCCAAGTAGATGCCTGAGGCTTCAGAATTTTCTACAGCTGTTCTACAGCCTGGAGCAGCAATGGATACTACATATATCCTGAAATGGTACAGCTTTTTTAGATTGACAGCTAAGCCCACCAGAAACATTGGTGGAAAGTGGAAGGGGAAGTGGTCTCTTATTTCTATATTATATGTGACTGAAACAGTGAACTTCCTTCATGCAATCTGCTATTGTCTACCCTGAGGGGCAGTTAGGTGGTAAAGTGGATAGAATATCAAGCCTAAACTCAGTAAGACTCATCTTTCTGAGTTCAAACCTGGCCTCTGATGCTTCCAAGCTATGTGACCCTAGGCAAATCATTTAATGAGTTTCCTTATTTATTAAATGATCCGGTGAAGAAATGGCAAATCACTTCAGTATCTTTGCCAAGAAAAACCCATATGGGGTCACAAAGTCAAATACAACTTAAACGACCAAACAAAAAATAACCTACTGACTCCATTAATACATGGCTGATTAAATAAAACATTACCAAGTAAAGAAAAAGAGTGAGCTAATACAAATTTTAAATGGCACTTCTTATGAAACAGTAGGGATAGTCAGAATACATAGATTTCTACCAAAATGTAATGGGATTTCTAAAAGAAAATCTATCCAAGTCGGCAAGGGAGAGGCGAGAATAAGCTATCTAGACAGGCATTTTTCCATTCAAACAGAATATGAGAAAACCGATGTCAACAACAGACAAAATGGTAATTTAGCAATTTAAGAAAAACCTGAAATGGATATGGAATTATATGGAATCTTCCCTTTTGAGACCTGGAAACCTAATCATGGATTCAAACCATAGAGAAAGAACATAAAATATATATCCCAAAGGCTACAAGAAGACCACTTGAATAGAATTCTTTTTATGGAATCTTCTCTTTTGAGATCTGGAAACTTCATCATGGATTCAATCCACAGAAAAAGAGCATAAAATATATCCCAAAGGCTACAAGAATAGAATTCTTTTTATGGAATCTTCTCTTTTGAGACCTGGAAATCTCATCATGGATTCAAACCATAGAGAAAGAGCATAAAATATATCCCAAAGGCTACAAGAAGATCACTTGAATCGAATTCTTTTTAATCAGAATATTCTGTAGTAACTTGAACTAACTACCCTATAGAGGAAGTACTTGGACAGATGAGAAGGATTAGAAGGGGGACTGACCACTGCTGCAGAAGCCTCAGTCAGTTCTATAGAGTTTTCTTTGTTCTCATGGATTTTTTTATCCATCCAAGGTAGGCAGTGACTTTTGTGTAGACTCCGTATTTTCCCTTCCTGGCACACCCTTCTCCCCAGCTGACAATTCCAGTGACAAAATAAGTGTCCCTATACTTTGTCACATGTGGGCCACCACTGTCTCCCTCACAGGCGTCCTCAGATTTGCTTTCATAGCCAGCACAGAACATGTTGGAGGTGATGGTGAAGGTACTGGACAACTTGCATGTGTTCCGATCAACGTAGGGGACCGTGAGCATCTTGAGAACATTGGAAGTGCGGCCTTTCTCGTGGATTCGCCCAAAGCCGCTCACAATGCCTGCTTTCTGACTCATCAGGACAGCCTCAGCCCAGTCCTTTTCTGGTAAGCAGGCTGGAGCTACGTTCCTTCGGAACCGGATAGGTTTCTTTAACTTGATGAGAGCAATGTCATTGTCGTAGGTTTCTTGCACAAATCCTCTGTGTGTCAAGATCTTCTCCACTTCATGGGCCTCTTCATTGCCATCTTCAACTTTTGTGTCCCGCTCACCTATAAGGGAGTGGTTAAGAGTTCATAAGGTCTGTATTAGTTTATTTTCATTTAGGAGACTTTGATAATCATGTGGATTTTCCAACCTAACAATAGTAGTAATAACAGTAATAAATAAATAAACAAACAAATAAATAAATAAATAAATAAAAATACTAATAAAAGTAATAGCAGCAGAAATTTAGTTAGGTGCTTATTTCACACACACACTATCTTTTTGATCCAAATGGACTACAAGTTCCATGAAACAAGTACTGTGTCTTAGCCAAACTTTGTCTTTCAGGGACTAGCACAACAGATGGTAGGCACTGAATATGCATCTGTAGAATTGAATTCAGTAAAGCAATGTTTTGAAAGGCAATTACAAAGGTGCAGATTTTTATTACACTTTTCTTGGAAATTCTATGAAGGAAACAATATATTATTATTCCCCATGTTATAGATAAGGAAATTGAGGCATATAGAGTCACAGTTTGTAGATATTAGATAAAGGATTCCATGTTCTTGACTTCATGCCCAGTATTTATTACATATATGGGGAAACTTGGGCTTAAAGCGTTGAGGGCACTTGCTTAAAGTCACATAAATAAAAGGATAAAAGTAGAGACTCATACTCAGGTATTCTTGAACTCATGTCCATTTGTACAATTCTAGGACAGGGAGTATGGTAGAGTCCTACAAGCTGGATGACAAGTTTCTTCTCATTTGTCATTTCCTTCTCCAGCTCATTTTATAGATGAGGAAACTGAGGCAAACAGGATTAAGTGACTTGCCCAGAGTCACGTAGCTAAGAAATGTCTCAGGCCAGATTTGAACTCAGGAAGACTAATTTCAGACCTGTCACTCTATCCACTTTGCCAGCTAGCTGCCCCCAAAATTATAGTGGATGATCTTTCAGGTTCTTTCTCGTCCTAAATCCTATGATACCACTTTATATTTCTTTTGTCTCCCTCACAATGCTGAGGATATAATCCTTGGTGTAGCAGGTGTTTAGGAGGTGCTCAGTGGTTGATTCACCTAGGCAGCTAGTTAGTATGATGACTAGAGCTGTGTTTGAATCCTGCCTTATTATTAACTAAGTGGTTCTTCTTAACCTGAGTGTGAGTTCTTCATCTATAAAATGAAGGCAGTACTAGGGCCTACCTCATAGGGTGTTATGAGGATCAAATGAGATGACATGCAAAGTGCTTTGCAAATCTTAAAGTGGGGGAGGTGTGGGAAGGGTCTGGCACCTACTATGTACCAGACATAATTAAGTACTTAAAATTATTTTAGGAAAAATGTTATATATGTGTTACTGTTATTACGAATGCTAGCTATTGTTGTTATGTATTATTATTATTTACAAAGATATCATACTGCCCGATGCTACAGAAAAAGGCAATTATATTTATATTTTAAACAACTAGCAAGCAGCCAGACATGGTGGCCCATTTCTGTACTTCTTATTCCTGGAAAGGCTGAACTGGTGGAAAACTTGAGTTTAGAAGTTCTGAGAAACGTAGACTAAAGGGGTCGGCACTAAGTCCAGCATTAATATGATAAATATTTAGGAATGGAGGGTCACCAGCCAGTCAGTCAACATTTATTAATTGCTTAGTGTGTGCTAGGCACTGGACATAACAAAGAAAGACAAAAGACAGTTGGTTCTCAAAGGGAACACAGCCTAAGGAGGAACAAACTGCTTCTGGTCAGAAAAACAAAGCAGGTCAAAGCTTCCACATCCACCAGTATTGGAACTGGGCCACAGGTGGCAGTTGTACATCTAGCATGAGTTCAATGAGAGCCCCATCTCAAAAAAAAAGACCAAAATAGACCAAAATACCCACAACAAAATCAATAAACAACAGCAACAGCAGCACAAAGAACCAATTAGCAACTAAAGATGAATCTCAAACCCCTGCCAATTCTTGATGACTTAAGATGAGTTGTGTAGTCTGTAAATAAGCCAGCCTCCTATTGTCCCATCAGTGCTGGCCATTTAACTTCCCTTTGCCCAGAAAATAAACAAGAGTGGTCACATTGTCTGAGTCAGATGCATAGTCAGCATTTAATAAGGATCTGCTAATTGGCAGTGAAAGTAGAAGAGAACAATATTTGAAAAACAAGGTAGAGTATAAAATGAGAAATACAGTTAGAATCAGATGATGTGGGTTTTAATCAAGGACTATAAATTTCCATTTCTTCATAAAGTGTGAATTAGTTATAATTGCATGAGTCACAGGATTATTAGGAAAGTCTTTCATGACTCTCCCTCTACTCCACTTTCACTCACTTCTGTTAATGTAGACCCCATAATTTCATCCAAATGGAGAAATACCAGGATTGGGACATCATCTGTCCCCCTAGTCTTAGAGAGACGTCAAAGCAACAGAGTTTAAATAGCTTGTCCAGGGGCACATAGCTAGTAATGCATCAAAGGAGGGACATCCTCATCTTCCTGACCCTAAGGAAGGCTAACCCCTATCCAGCATTGTCCCTTGTAAACATGAAAAACTTCATGTACATAAGCTGTTATAAGTGAAAGAAAGTGAGCTGCTTTGGAGTTAGCTTCACATTTGGATTCCTACCCATGAAGTGAATGTGTGTGTGTGTGTGTGTGTGTGTGTGTGTGTGAGAGAGAGAGAGAGAGAGAGAGACAGACAGACAGACAGACAGACAGAGAGACAGAGACAGAGAGAGATACACACACAGAGACAGAGACAGAAAGATACTGAGAGACATAGAGAGACAGAAAAAAACAGAGACAGAGTGAGAGACAGACAGAAAGAGAGACAGACAGAGAAACAGAGAGAAAGAGAGGGACAGAGACACACACACACAGAGACAGAGAGAGAGAGTGAGAGAGAGAGAAAGGGAGAGAGGAGAGACAGAGACTCAGAGACAGAGCCACACACAGAGACAGAGAGACACATAGAGACAGAGACAGAGAGACAGAGTGAGAGAGGCAGAGACCAACACACATACACAGACAGAGGCACAGAGAGAGAGAAGAGAGAAAGAGGGAGGGAGAAGAAAGAAGAGGGGGAGGAAAAGGGGGAGTGGGAGGGGAAGGAGGAGAAGGAAAGGGGGAGGGGAGAAGGAGGGAGAGGGATAGAGGGAGAAGGGGGAAAAGGATGGGGGAGAGAAAGGGAAGGAGAGAAAGAAGAGAAGAGAGAAAAGGAGAAGAGGGAAGGAGAAGGGAGGTACTTAAGTACTCATTGGATTGGGTTGTCATTTACCATGACAGATTTATGGCCATTTCTCTTATTTTCTTCAGTCTTCAATGTGATCCATGAATTGTAATTACTTACCTACTAAGACTTGGAATCTTTTCAATGGATACATGCAGTGAGCAGCAGAAAGGACAAAGTACTCATTCAATATTGTACCTCCACAGAATCCTTCTTTGTTCTCATATATGAGAAGAGCCTAGAAGAAGAAGATAATTAACTTCAAAATCAATATTCAAATAGAAGATTGGACCTCTCTCTCCAAAGGACACAGAAAGTAGGTGGCAGATGTTAGATAAGTTGGTTTTATTTAGCTGTTTTAATTTGTAGCAGGGAAAAGCCCACTGGGTGAGTTAGATTTAGGGGAATATATCCAGAATAATATATAATTAAGTAATATAATCACAGTTATCTGTGATATAGAAACAAAACGCATCAACAAAATTTTATCTAAAAATTAAAATAGGGGCAGCTAGATGGGACAGTGGATGGGACACCAGCCCTGAAGTTAGGAGAACCTGTTCAAATCTGGTCTCAGACACTTAACACTTCCTAGCTGTGTGACCCTGGGCAAGTCACTTAACCCCAGTTGCCTCAGCAAAAATAAATAAATAAAAATTAAAATATAAAATAAACTCCTTAAGAGTAGGTTTCATTTCATGTTTCCCTTTGTATCACTGATACCTAACACAGAAACTGGCACATAGTAGGAACTTAATAAGTGTTTGCTTGGTTGATCTAAGGGAAGGCTGCTGAAAGCAAAATCATCACTTTTCATAAAAAAAGGAGGCGGCAGCTATGGCTGAACTTTGTCTTTCTGATTAGCACACTGGTTCTTAGCACAATGCCTGGCACATGGTGGGCACTTAACAAATGTTTATTGATTGATTAACTAGTATTTATAAAGTTATTTGGGTTGGAGGGTTTGTAGTACTCATACTAAACAAATCACAAGAGTTTTTTTTAAATAAAATTAATTTCCAATTATAAAATTACAGATAGTTTGAAATAAGTTTGGGTCAAATTAATGAAATTATATAGGATACAGAGATTGCATTCTCCATACTAAAGAAATCACAGGAATTTTTTAAATAAATAAAAATCAATAAATAAATCACAGATAGTTGGAAACAAGTTAGGATCGACAGATGAATTAAGGGTACCAGCCTATTGAGGCCTTTTAGTGGGAATTTATGATAAAGTTCCTCAACTGTTGATAATGAGCAGGGGTGTTCTATTCAATTATGGACTATATCAATAAAAGCTTATTATGCCCTTCCTTTTCTTCTTTCCCCTTCCATTAAAAACATTTTTTTTTCTTTGCTTGTTCTTTGCAATGGTGAAAACAATAGCATCTCCCAATCACCTAAAACTAAACCAGTCTGCCATGCAAAATCATAGAATAGTAACAATAGCAAAAATCAAAATTTGCTAAAAAGTGAATTTCAGAAAATTTAAGTCCCAATCTCTTCTCCATGATTTTGTTGTTGTTCTTTCTGGATGGGCAGTCCCTTCTCACTAAATGGTGAGCTCTCCAAGCTCCATTTATTGAAATCTTACCCATTCTTCCAGGCTCAACTTCAATGCTACCTTCTCTATGAAGACTTTATTTATGTCCCCAGAGAGATGTGATCTCATTTTCCTCTGAACTGCTAAAGCACATTTTGTCTTTTTCTACTTGATGGGGTTGTTGTAATGAAATCTTTTCACAAACTTTCCCATTGTATAACTATTATTACATAACAAATGGTGTTTGTGTATGTCTTTGCACACACATATATGCATTTGATGTGATGCTATGATTACCCACCCAACCCTAATTCATTTCTACTTTCTCCAAACTGCAGAGAAGCAGGCTGTCAATTGATTAATCAACTATCCAAGTATGGAGGGTAGTATATATTTTGGCCACCAGATGGTGCTATCCTTAGGCCAACAATCCAAAGGCTACATTGGGGGGGGGGGGTAATGGATGCAAATATTTTGGTTTTCTCAAAGACTGCAGTTCTCCCCTTTTTCCACGGAGGGCATTTAGTCTTCATACTCTTAACCTATTCTCCTCTCTCAGCAGAGCTCTTGAGTAGATCTAGAAGTATGATCTAGCAAATATTATAAATTATTTGAATGCATTAATTCCTCTTCTTTACTCTGAGCTTGGACCCTGTATTTGGCAATCCTTATCAAATGACCTCATTTATATAGGTGGTTATACAGATATAAGACTATATAAATGATTGAATTGTGACCAGTTGCTTTAAAAAAAAAAAAAAGAGGCAGCTAGGTGGCGCAGTGGATGGAGCACCAGCCCTGAAGTCAGGAGGATCTGAGTTCAAATCTAGTCTCAGACACTTAACATTCCCCAGCTGTTGTGTGACCTTGCGTAAGTCACTTAACCTCAATTGCCTCAGCAAAAAGAAAAAAAAAAAAGGCTGGTTGAGTATGGAAAGGGTCAGGAAAATCCAGCTTTAATTACCTCCAGAATATCTTATTCTATATGGGTCACTGAAGAAAAAGTTGGAAGAACTCTAATAGATTCAGAGTGCAGAATAAGACATTTTTTGAACATGACTGATGAGGGAATTTGTTTTACTTACTATGCATATTTGAAACAAGAATTTTGTTTTTATTTTTGTTTTTTCAATAGGGAATGAGGTAGGAGGGAAAATGGATTTCTTTTAATTAAAAAAAATTAAAAACAAACTAAAACTAGATATCTTTTTTTCCCCTGAGGCAATTGGGATTAAGTGACTTGCCCAGGGTCACACAGCTAGGAACTGTTAAGTGTCTGAGGCCAGATTTGAACTCAGGTCCGATACTCTATCCACTACACCATCTAGCTGTCCTATAGCTTGTTTTTTTTTTAAAAAAAGAATATAAGCTGAGTGAGGGCAAGGACTATCCCAATTTTATGGTTGTATTCTTAATATCTATATCACTGCCTGGAACAAAGTTGACACTTAATACCTATTGATATTATTATATTAATGTTAGCCATTATTAGTAATTATACTAATTTAAAAATACTTATTAGGGACTCCTTAATGAGCAGCCCTAAAGAACTGATGACAGTTGGTTAATTACACTCTAAGAGATTTCCAACCATTTATAAAGAGGCTGAATCAAGTAATAGTTCAGAAGGTAGAATTTCCAGTAAAGAAGACACTAGATAGAAGACACTATCCTAGATTGAGAGACATTTTGAGTTCTGATGAGGGAAAAGGGTGGCTGAACCTATAGGTAGTTCCTTTTCTGCATATTCCTTCAAATGTGAGGGACCCCAAGGCAATCTATCATTTTAAAAAATTATAGATGGGACCATTTACAAGCCCAGGTCTGGATGTCCTACTCTCAGCTTAGGTAGAGTTACTGAAAGATCATCAGGTTCCAAAAGAACCAGACCCATTTCATCTGTGACCACATTATATAGAGATGTTACATTGGGGGAGTAGGGGCAGGGCAGGAAAATTGATTAGATGTATGGTAGATGACATTATGCATATATTGATAAATGTGTCAATTATTATCACAGATTTTATTTATATGTTTTATTATTATTGTGATGTTAACATTTAAGCTTGTGCTGTGTCTATATTTGACAATTAGTGCTGAATCCTTTTGATGCTTGTGTTTATTTTCTAATATACTAATAATTATGCATGGGTTATTATTCTAGAGACCTAGAAGCACTGTTTCTATTCTGCCCTGTTTGTTGCTAACTGTGCCTTGTTTTTGTTGTTTATGCTTAGCTGCTCACTTAGTCTAAGTATACACACACCATTGCTATGTGTGCACCTGATATGTCCTACAAATAATTTAGTAGTTTCGTTAGTGAAAGCAACTGGTCGCTATGCCTAATTTAGAGAATGTGAATGTGATTCAAATAGTCCTGAAATGCTTACCAACGAAGTTAGGATAATTATTCTTGTTATTATGATGCTTTCGATGTATACCTGCAACTAGGTGGTATAGTGTGTAGAGTGCTGGGCTTGGAGTTAGGAAGACCTGACAAAATGCCTCCCCAGACACTTAATAGCTGTGTGATCCTGGGCAAGTCACTTAACTGTTTTTTGTCTCAGTTTCTTCATCTGAAAAATGGGGAGAGTAAGCCTATTTCCAAGGGTTATTGTAAGGATCAAATGAAATAATATTTATAAAGCCCTTAGTGTGGTGCTTAGCACATAGTAGGTGCTATAGAAACGCTAGCTCTGATCTATTATGATGATGTTTAAATGTACCTGTGGTAATCTGGCAGGAACTGAAGTACTTTGTTTGGCTAAAGTATAGAACATAATAAACCTTTTGAATGCCTCCTACAAGTGAGACCACAGGGAGCCATGAGCACCCCATTCTTTTGCCCTTGGAGCAAATTCCAGTGTATAATTCTATCACATTTCAGTTGCTCTATTTAGCTTTTAAAAGCCCCTCATAACCTGACTCCAGTCTGCATTTCCAACTTTATTTCACAATATCCCCCTTCCCAAACTTTATTGTCCAGTCTTTCCTTTCATTTCCTCATTTCTCCTCCTCATACCCAACTCCCATCTCCCGACTCCAAACTTTGCATTTATTGTCCCCCATGCCTGAAATGGATTCTCACCTTATCACCACCTCTTAGAATTTCTTGTTTCCTTCAAAACTCTGTAGGAGTGTTGTTACCTTCTACATCCTCCTACCCCAATTTATTTTTATTTATTTTGTGTATAGTTGTTTAGGCATGTTTAATCTCTCCTGATAGAACAAGTAAGAAATTATTTCATTTTTGTTTTTATTTTCTTAGAGTCCAGCATAGTTTCCAGTATAATTATATATTACATATAATTATATATAGTATATATATATTATGTATAATTATATATAGTATGTATAGTATAACTATAATATAATTATCATTATATTATATATAGTTATCATATGATTATTGATTAATTGATTGGCTTGAGGAAATCCAAGTACCAAGTTTTAAATATCTGGCTTCTTGTATTCTTATAACTCTCTTTTCTATTAAGTTTGCCTTTTAACACAATGGATGGAGCACTGAGCTGGGAATCTTTCTGAGTTCAAATCTAGTCTCAGATACTTAGCTGTGTGACTATGGATAAGTCTCTTGACCTAGTGTTTGCCTCATTTTCCTAATCTATTAAATTAACTGGAGAAAAGATGGAAAACTACTCTAGTATGTCTGCCAAATTAAGTCACAAAAAGTCAGACATGATTGAAACAACTAAATAACAACAGCAATATTGCCTTCTAAGGATATGGTACCCATCTTAGGCTAAGGAACAAATACATTTTGTATTTTGTAGTCCACTGTAATACATTTTGTATTTCCACAGATGTTTTTATTCTCTTGTGTTTGTTCCATGTGTGTACCCCTGTTAGAAAGTCTGGGTAAGATAGAAAATTCTTAGATTATAGGATCTCAGATTTAGAACTAGATGGAACTGTGGAAGAGATCACTTGGTCTAATCATCTGATTTTACAGGTGAGGAAAATGAGGTGTAAATTTGCACAAATGGCAGAGCCAGGATTTGGACCCAGGTCTTCTGGTTACAAATCCAGAATTCTTCTATTTCCATTATCCTATCTTAATTCACAAAGGGGAAGTGACGTAGGACAATAGTTCTCTTTAGTCTAGCACTTCAAGAATAAGGATACCTTACATGGTAATAAGGATTGATGGAGCATGTTTAAAAAATGACCAATGATGACAATTTTAGTTAACGTCATGAAATTGAGAGATATCAAACCATATTTTTGACTTAACAATATTGATACAAACAGTAATTACCTGCCATGGACATTCTCCCTCATTGCAATCTCTTCCTCCAACAATCCTTGTTAAATCATTTCCTTTATTATCACTTTCTGTATAATTTGGGAAGAGTCCCTTTAAAGGATCCTTTGTGGGAGCCAGGGTCTCTGTCTCCAGCTCTGAGGGTGGATCCTCATTTAACTCTGGAGAAGGGATACTTTGTATGGCAGGTTCTGTGACTGACCTCTTCCTTCTTTCCACTGTGTATTTTCCACATGGGTAGGGTTCTGAAAGAAGAAAGAAAATAATTGATATCTTAAAATGTCCCTAAATCATACAACCAATTCCTCTGTCACAGTTAGCTTCAGTGATCCTAGCTATCTCAACTATTTCCTAATAACATTTTAATCTGGTTTGGGCTACACATGGAATTGTTGTTTGGGTTGTGTGTTTGACACTGTCATGGATCTATCATTCTTTTTGTTGGGGGGATCAAAATTTTAATATGCTATCATGTTGAATATTCATAAACTCCAGATTATATAGAACAACATTGTGGAGGAGATAAAAATTATTTGGGAGCAGGATGTGGTTCATACCATCCCTATCATCACGTACTGGACCAGTACCAAAGATGCTTTCAGTTAGCCTGAATTTCTTCAGTGTGAAATCTTCTTCCGTTAGGTTGTGAGCTCCTTGAGGACAGGGACTATCTTTATTTTTTTTTCAGTGACCTGGCAGGGCATCCCAACACCTGTGAAATGATGTTTTCTCCCACTAGTATTTTTTCTACATCTGTTAGAGATGCTGTGCATATATATGCAACACTATATTAATTTATACCATCATTGAACCTATTTATACCGCCTCTTAAGAAAACAGTAATTTTAATTCTTGCTTACATTTACATTGTATTGTGGCAAAGTGTTTTTATCACAGTGCTTCTGTGAGATACACAGATCTCATGTGTTCATATATATATATATATATATATTCTGCTGAGGCAATTGGGGTTAAGTGACTTAGCCAGGGTCACACAGCTTGGAAGTGTCTGAGACCAGATTTGAACTCATGTCCTCCTGGCTTCAGGGCTGGTGCTCTATCCACTGCACCACCTAGCTGCCCCCATATTTTGTTTTTACAGATGGGGAAATTGTCCAAGACAGGTGGAGTGATTTGCCAATATTCACTATGTGTTCACTATGTACAGTGACATTTTGTTGCCAAAAGTGGATGATTCCCAAACTTCAAGAAATGGTTTCTTTTTCTAGTATTTAGGGCTTTGGGGAAAAAAGTCCAAATTCATTCCATCTGCATTCATCATAATTTCATATTTATATTCATGATTTCATATTTGTATTTTTTTTGAGAGGCACCATGACTTTGTGAGTTGAATGATGGACTGAGAATGGAGGACTTGGGTCTGAGGCCTGCCTTAGAACTGAACCCTTGATCAGCATGACTCTGGTTAAATCATTTCATTTCTGTCATTCAATGTGTCCATCCATAAAATGGGTATGCATTTACCTCACAGGCTAAATGAAAAAACTCTAAAAATTTTTTATAAATCTTAAAGTGCTTCATCTTGTAGAAGCAAACTTTTATAGTGAATATCCTATCCACAACATCTTCAAAGAACTCTTCTCTATCTCCATCCCCAAATCTCTTAGTCATTTAAATTACTTTCACCTTTAGAATTTGTTCTTTGGAACACTCTACATTCTATTTCACGTCCCTTCTTTATTCATCTTTCTGAGGGATTGCCACTTGAATTTAACTATCCTGTAGTACATAGTTTCTTTGAGAGCCCATTTATCATATTACCAGACCACTGAGAATGTTTCTGTTTCTTTCAATTGATAAATATCATTGCTCTATTCTCTGTTTCCCACACCTAGCCCTCTCATAGACTTAAGAGTTTGGAGGAAGCTCTGAAGTAGGAGAGCCAGAATTTGAACCCAGGCTCTTTCAGTTCAGAGTCCTTTCCAATCATCTGTATTGTGTGTACACTATATTGATTTTCTTGAGAAGACATCTCCAGTTGCCCCGCTGCTTCATGGACCCACACAACTTCCTACCTGTAGGGATACAGGATTTGCCGTCATCTCCCAGGATGTAGCCACTGGCACAGCTACATACCACAGTGCTCTTTTCTTCTTTGCAGAAATGGTCACACTCTCCATTATCCAAACTGCAGAGTGTTAGTTTTGCTGCCCAACAGAGAAGTATGTTAGACTTGATGGAAGTATCAGTATGGCCCAAATTCAATTTACTTTATTTAGTACCTTCAGGAAACTATAACTTTAGGGGGAGCCATAGCAGCAGACTGCCATATTATGCTCCATGTCCTTCAATTTTGAAAAGTCTACCATTCCAGAAGTTTTAATCAGACAGAAATTCCTCCCTTCCCCCACCTCCATCTTCTCATCCTCCTCCTCCTCCTCCTCCTCCTTATCAATAACAGCATTCTGGTGTGTTGATTGAAAGACCCATAAGATTAGAAATTTAGAATTGGAAGAGACTGGTAGATCAGCTAAGTCAACCCCTTCTTCTTCTTCTTCTTCTTCTTCTTCTTCTTCTTCTTCTTCTTCTTCTTCTTCTTCTTCTTCTTTTTTTTTTTTACAAATGGGGAAACTAAACATATCAAGTGACTTGTCCAAACTTGATAAGTTAGCAGAAACCAGACTCAAGCACAGATCTTCTGACTCCAAGTGTAATGCCCTTTCCAATACCCTATGGGAATACTACCCCAGCTTTACTTAGTTATCTTCTATAATACTTTTGTGCTTATTTTATGTCTTTTGATACTTTATTCTGCTTTTGCTTGCATGTATGCTTTGAGGACAACTAACACCGGAGGCAGTCTGTCTATTAATTGGGAAAGGGGCTGCATTATTGAAGCAATATTTTATGCTCCTTAAAGACATTGACCACAAAAGTAAGAATGAATACAATATGCTTATGGAACCCCATAAATTTATCTTGTAGATGTTTTCCATAAACTTATTTATATGCATATTATTTCCCTCATGGAATGTAAGCTTCTTTAGGGCAGGAAATATTTAATTTTTGACTAGGTATAACCAGTGCCTAGTACCTACAAAATACTTAATAAATGATTGATAATGATATGTTTCAAACCACCTCCAATTGTTCACTGAAGAAAGCCATATACACCCAGAGAGAGGGATGCGAAATGTGGACCACAAAATAACATTCTCATACTCCTTGATTGATGTTTGCTTACATTGTGTTTCCTTTATCTGATATATCATTTGTGTAGATAAGATTTTTCTTTCACAACAATGACAAGTTTGGAAATATGTATACATATATTCGATTTGCCAATATTTTAACATAATTAACATGTAGTGGATATCCTGCCATCTAGGGGAGGGGTGGGGAAGTTGGGGGGAAAAATTTGTAACGGAAAGCTATGTAAGGGTTATTGTTCAAGAATTACCCACACATATGTTATGCAAATAAAATAAAATTAAAACAAAAAGTCAAAAAAAATATAAATGATTGATAATTACACCATCTAAAAGTCCTTCCACAGTTAGACTATTTCTAAGGACCAGTGATTTGCATACTTTACAAAACATATTTAATACATATACAACCATGCCCCAAATTTTTTATTTTATTTAATTAGGGACATTACAGATCTCTTTAAAAGTGCAGTTGTCCCTTCCACATTGTGGGAATTAGGAATATGTTGCCCTTTTTCCTGCATCTGGAAAATCAGTTTAAAATTTTTTGGCCCTCTTTTCATACCAGAGAGATCTGAGTTATTATGGTATTAAATATAAAATATGTTGATATTATATAATACTATATATTATGCATTTATGAATTACTAACATTTTTTGCATCATTTGCTGGCCTTTGCATGTTGTTTGTGGCTTCTGCAAAACTTACTCCAAATTTCCATTTCATTTCTGATGGTGAGCCATGAAAATCCATGAGAAAGTATCATGAGAAAAATTATAATGTGGAAGGGATAACTGTAATTTGTTTCTGTTCTTTAACAATAGAAACAAACCCTAAAATACCTTTTGGATGAAGATATTTTTGTTTATTGATACATTACCCTTCCCTCTAAGTTTCCACCTCTTATCCCTTCTTTCCCCTTCTCTCTTTAAGTCTTCCTCCCCTCCCCACTCTTACAGTCCATTAGTACAGATAAGTATTCAATGTAATGTGTAAATCTCAAAGGCACAGCATTTAAGGACTCATGTGTTAATCTTTTCTTCACCCCTCTTCTCCCTTGCTTACCCCTTAGATAACATATTAAGGTACTATGATAAATAGGACTTACAAAATTCACAGTTTTTGCCTTCGAATCCTTCCATACATATGCAGGTGTATTCTCCAAGGCCATCTTTACAATTCCCTTGATTCTGACAAGGGTTGTTTTCACACTGGTCACCATCTGCAAAGAAAAGTCTTGGAAACCAACGTTTGCAAAGGTTTTCCATCATCCCTAATGGAAACTCCTTGACTTTGCCGACAATATCACTTTCAGAAAAACCCAATGATCTTGCTAACTGTGCCCAACAAAGTTCCATCAACTACTTCCTAGGATCAGACCCTTAACTTGTCATATCATGTTCCCTCTGTACTTGTTCTTATATGATATTCCACATTTGGATGTGGGATTGATGATTCAGGATACCTAACCTGAACTGGGCTCTTTCCAAAGGGAAGTTTTGATTAGAAGCACAACCCAAAGGCAAAGTTATTTAGAGGTGGGAAAACAATTTGACTTTGTGAAGGGAAGAAAGGAAGTCAAAAAATATTTATTAAGCTTCTACTATTTGCTAGGGATTGTGCTAAGTGCTTTATAAACATTATTTTATTTGATCCTTACAATAATATTGGGAGGTAGGTGCTATTATTACCCTCATTTTTCATGAGGAAATTGAGGCAGACAGTAATTTATCCAGGGTCACACAGCTAATAAATGTTGAGATGGGATCTGAACTCAAGTTTTCCTAATTCCGTGCCTAGCATTTTATCCACTGCCTCACTTAGGCATAAGGGAGTGTAGACATCATTGTGTTTTGATAATGAGTCTCTAGGATTCCTTGCAAATGACATTCTATTTTCCAAAAAGATCACAAATTATAGGAGACTTTTGTGATCATCCAGACATGACCTCATTTTATCAATTAAGGAACTGAGGCCCAGAGAGAGGAACTGAGTTGCCTAAGACCCAATAATGAGTTAATGGGAGTGTTGGGTGGAATTAAAATTAGTAACCTAGACTTCGGGGCAAAAGTCTTTGAGTCTAGGATTGGCTATGTCATTCATTTACAGTATAATCTTAAAAAGTTATTAAAAATGTAAGTTCCTTGAGGACAGAAACTATCCTTTGTATCTATAGTGCCTTAGACAATAGGGGCTTGACAAATGTTTGCTGATTGGCTGATAGCAAGTACAGAGGGTCAGACTTTGTTCTAGGTCACCAACATGGTGGTGTTGTAGAACGTGATTTCTTCCCTTTCCTAAAGTTGTCCCCCTAATTCATATATATGTATGTGTGTTTGTATACACACACAAACACACACACACACAGCCAAGCAAACTCCAAATAGGGTCATGAAAGGTTGGACATGACTGAAACAACATATATATATATATATATACACACACAGACAGCTAAATAGCTCAGTGGATAGTCAGGAAGATCTGAATTCAAATCCAGCCTCAGACACTTACTAGTTGTGTGGCTCTGGGCAAGTCACTGTTTCCCTCAGTTTCCTCATTTGTAAAATGAACTGGAGAAGGAAATGGCAAACCACTCCACTATATTTGCCAAGAACACCCTATAGACAGACAATATTAGTATGCTATGGTCCATAGATTCACAAAGAGTTAGTAATGGCTAAACAACAAATACACATATATGAACACACATACACATATTATATTCAGATATTTCAGTTGCATCTAATTCTTTGTAACCCCATTTGGGGCTCTATCCTCTATGCCATCTGGCTGCCCATATGCTTAACACTACATTAAGACTTTTGGGACATGCTACACATTTACACCCCATCACACACACACATGTTATATTAGATACCTGAAATAAAATTCTGATATTCAATTAATAGTCAATAGTTGTGTGTTTTTTGTTTTTTTGTTTTTTACTTGCAGTGCAAGGCATATTGACAAGGAGATATCTCTTCTTTTATGCTTCTTTTATTCAGGAGAAAAATAAATGAAGTGATTATCTGCTTAGCTACACTAATAAAATTTATTTTTTCCCCTGAGGCAATTGGGGTTAAGTGACTTGCCTAGGGTCACACAGCTAGGAAGTGTCTGAGGCCAGATTTGAACTCAGATCCTCTTGACTGCAGGGCTGATGCTTTATCCACTGCACCACTTCACTGAGAATATTAGTAAATATTCTCCTTAAGATAAATCAGAAATTCATAGGACTAAAAATATTCTTATCATTAAAAAGATTCTGCTTTAAGGACACATGGATGATATATGGTTCAAACAATTAAAGTAGGACACAGGTAATATATAATATAGTCCATTAAAGAAAGATTAGAGATATATAGAATCCTCAAGTCTTAGTATAGTCTTTTCAATAGCCTAAATAACTATTTTAAAAACTGCATTAAGATTTTTAGGATGGTCTATTTAGTATAGATGATTACAGTTAAGAAATATCTGTTTAATAGGATACTGAGTAGAGGGCATTCTTCACAAATAAACATTGTTTTTCTTTTCCATTAAACCAAGACTGAGCAGTAATTGCTTAAAACCAAGATGGAGTTGCTTTGCTTTGCAATTAAATTCCATTCCTATATGTGTACATATGTATATATACATACATATTTGCATCTATTTTACTTGTAAATATTAGATTTAAGTGTAACTCACCTCTGTATTTGTTCCAGAACTCCATCTGATGAGGAAAAATAGATTTAACAGATTAGAAAAGCACAGACCATCACGTTTCCATATAATTAAGGAAAGATAATCTAATTGAAGGACTAAGACAAACTGAAAGTGATATTTTGTAGCCTACTTTCCTTAAATTGACCTTCCCAAATGATAGTGAGTGAATGAAAAATGAAAAATCATTCTACTATGAAAATGAGACAATGTCACAATCACTGACATAATAATTAGAAATATATATTTAATCGTTCTTGAAAATCAAAAAGTTATAATAAAAGTTGTATTACAACCTCTCTGAGGTTTCTTATCTTGTCCAGTACCCAACCAATAAATTGCATAGGAGGCATTTAATATATGTATGATGAATGTTAAATGAATTCATATCTCAATAATACTATTCTATCAATTGACAAGAAAAGAATACAATTGTAAATGTGGAGTATTTTTTCCTACATCTTATGATCTGGTCCAATCCCCTCGTTTTACAGATGAGAAAACTGAGGAAGTGATTTGTCCAAGGTCACACAGCTGGTAAAGGACAGAGCTGGGACTAAGGATCAGTTCTGTGGATTCCAAATCCATTGTACTTCTCTCTCTCTCTCTCTCTCTCTCTTTCTGCTGAGGCAATTGAGGTTAACTGACTTGCCCAGAGTCACAGCCAGGAAGTGTTAAGTGTCTGAGGTCATACTTGAAATGAGGTCCTCCTGACTTCTGGATTGGTGCTATATCTACTGCACCCCTAGCTGTCCCCACTGTACTTTTGATATCAAGTAAAGCAGTTAGGTGGTAAAGTAGTTAGAGAGTAAAGCCTGAGGTCAGAAAGATTCATCTTGATAGGTTCAAATTGATCCATAGACAGACACAAGCTGTGTGACTCTGGACAAGTCACTTAATCCTGTTTGCTAGTTTTCTCATCTGAGAGCCTGAGAAGGAAATGGCAAACCATGCCAGTATCTTTGCTAAGAAATGTTTAGAGTTGGATACAACTAAGCAACGGAGCAAGAATAACGACAAAATTTAGGTGACTACGAGGAAAGGGCCAAACCAACCTCTCCCACAAATATAGCGTACTGAAAATCTCTGAGATGGAGCTCGAAACTAGTTAATCCTTTAATCAATTTAGTTAGGTTCATTAATTCTTACCGTTTTTTCTTGGTCTTCAAAGACTTCTCTAGCTTCTTCAAAAGAACAGGTTTCTTCAAGACATTCTCTTTCAAGATTTCCTTTCTTTAGTTCTTCAAATATTGTATTAGCTCTCCGGGTTCTTTTCAGGATGTTGTTAGCCTTTTTTTGATTTAGGAAAACTATAAGATAATTAGCAACATACAGTTAGTGGTATAACATCATTCAGTCCAAATCTTCTCTTCCTGAGTCTTTATGTTCTTCATAAGTAGTATGAAGAACATAAGAAGTATGTTCTTCAAAGCAGAGAGACATCGTGCCCTTTCCTCAGCCTTTGGAAAGTTGGTAAAGGGTTATAGTTAAGGTTAGGGAGGGAATCTATATAGAGATGCCCTGAAGGTTGTACAAAATATGGATCTCTGGAGGTCAAATGGGAGGACACAAAGTAAGTCAGATTTGGGCTAAAAAAAAAGCCTATTTGGGGATGATCCTAATAAGGCAAAATATGAGTCTGTGAAACTGAGTTTCATCTTATGCTTTTCTCCATGACTATCCAAGAGCCTGGTTTCAAACTCTTGTGTTGGAGAATTGAACTGATATCAGACAGTCAGCATTTATTAAGCACCTACTATGTATCAGGCACAGTGCTAAGTGCTAGGGTTAATAATAATATTTAAGGATTGATGTAGTGCTTACTATGTGCCAGGCACTGTACTAAGCACTTCACATTATTCTTCACATTATACTTCACATATAAATTATATTCATAGTCTGATTCAATCATCATAATAACCCTGTAAGATACCTACTATTATTATCCCCATTTTACAGTTGAGGAAACTGAGGCAAATAGACAATAAAAGACTTGTCCAGGGTAACACAGCTAATAATTATCTAAGGGAAGATGTGGTTTTAGGTTTTCCTGATTATCCATTGTGTCACTTATCTGTCTATTTGGGGATACAAAAAAAGCAAATGATGGTCTCTGGCCTTAAGGATCTCATAATCTAATAGTTAATATTTGTTGTTGTTGAAAAGTCATTCAACTGTATCTGATTTTGTGACCCCCATGGGCTGATACTGATACTGTCCATGGGATTTTTTTTTTAGCAAAGATACCAGAATAGTTTTTCATTTTCTTTTGCAGTAGATTAAAGCAAATAGAGGTTAAGTGTCTTGCCTAGGGTCACACAGAGAGTAAGTTTTTTTCTGAGACTGGATTTGAACTCAGAACTTCCTGACTCAAAGGCCAGAACTCTATTCACTTAGTCACCTTGTGGCTCATAATGATTAAAATACAATCAATACAAAATGGACTCTGTTAGCAGTTTCTAAAGAACTGATTTGTGTACAACAGTTTCATTTAATGCTATTTCTCAGGATCAAATCAAATCCTCCTATAGTTTTGCTCAGATTCAAGGATTAATGATGGATGATGATATGATCTGGACATGGCTGGATATCCTTACTTTCTTGAAATTTTTTCCTCTTTTGGCTTTCATGTCATGATATTTTAATTCACTTACTCTTTCTGGGTCTCAGATTTCTTATCTGTAATGTGAGGAAATTCAATGATATGATTGTTAAGATTTCTTTCTTCTAGGCTTCCTCTTTCTGACTTCCCTGATTGCTCCTTTTCTGACTCAGCTCACTAGCTCTTCCTTCTTTTAATATCTCCTAAATGTGACCATTCCACTCAGCTTATCCTTGACATTCTGGGCTTCTCTCTCTACTCTGTTTCCTTTAGAAACTCCATCCAGTTTTATGATTTCTTGTATTGCCTCTAAGAGAATGATTCCTAAACAGGAATATTTAGCCTGAATAGGACTTCCCACATGCCCTCCCACTTCACCTTCAATTCCATATTCTGAATTATCTTCAGGACATCTCTACTTGGACTCTCTCCATAATCTTAAAACTATTCAAGTTAAAAACTGAATTTATCTTCCCATCTGAATTGACTGCTACATTTTGACCAATTAACATTCTTCAAGACCCTGAGGTTAAAAATGTAGTTTATATACTATGCAAAATATAATTCTTCCTTTGTAATATCACCTAGATTCAATCTTTCCTGTCTTTTTTTCACTGTGGCTATTCTTTAAATCTCTATCACTTCATGCTTGAATAATCTATAGATTATTGCATTTTGTTTCACAAATTTTTTTATTTTGTTTATTATTCCACAAATTATTTTTATTTTGTTTGCTGTCTCTTTAAATGATTTTATTTATGTTTGCTATCTCTATAAATTTTTCTTTTCTTTTCATTTTGCTTATTTAATACTTTTTTATTTATTCCATTTGATATCTCCATAAATGATTTTATTTTTTGTTCCACAAATTATTTTAGTTGTTTTAAAATGATTCTAAGTAGTGTTTATATGTATGTGTTAATCTCATGTTTCTGTGTTTTACTCATCAAATAGGCATCATAAAACTTTGGTATGAATCATTACACAATAATAATACCTGCAAGTTTATTTATTTTAAACATTTTTTTCAATAAATATTTTACTTTTTTTTTTCAAATATTTAAAAACCAGAGAGATTCCTTTTTTCTTTTCTCTTCTCATTGAGTCTATACTTACCTAAATCCTTATCATTTCATGCTACAATAGCATGTTCTCTTCTCCCAGACTCTGGTCTTTTGTGACTCCAAATTTTCTTTCTTTCTTTCTTTTTTTTTCTTTTCTTTTCTTTTTTTTTTTTTTACTATAATCCATTCGTTGGATTCAGATCAGTGATTTGACTGATATGGGAGAACTCCTGATATGAAAACTCTCTCCACTGATGTTCCCAGGATCCCTGAAAGTAAGGGCTTAAGTAACTTGCCGATGGTTAATATGTCAGATGCAGGGAATAAACCTAGGTCTTCCTACTTTGCAGGCTTGCCTTCTAAACTACCTTTCCAGTTTAATGGAATGTCTTTTATGTGTCTTTAATGTATTTTACATTTAATTTTACAAATTTACAAAATTACAAATTTTACAAATTAATTAATTTTACAAAAACCCTGAACATCCAGTCTATAGGATCCCAGTCACTCAATTTAGAATTCAAGGCTCTCCAAAATTCAGTCACAATTTACCTTTTTAGTGTTAAACTGCTAGTTCACTAATGTATATTGTCTACTTCACTGATTGGCTGCACCAGCCATGCTCATCACCAACTCTTCTCATTTTTAGTTCTGCTATTGCTCATGTTCTTGCAACTACATTGGGAATTTTCTTGTCTCCCCCACTTATAATATTAATACAGAATTTTTTAGTAAGTAAAGCACTTTCCTCACAATGACCTTGTGAGGGATGTAGCAAAAGGGTCATCACCTGACAGATTTTCCTCATGAGAAAACTGAAGAAAAGTGATGAAAGAAAGAGAGCAAAGTGATTTGTTTGAAGTCATATGGCTAAGTAATGGCAAAATTGGAACAAAAATAGATATACTGTTATTTACCAATGACTGCCTCTGACCATCCATTCTACCAAGTGATGGAGAGATAAACTTTTCTTGTAACAAATAAACACAATTAAAAGAAATTCTACCTTATGCCTTTAAAATAGTCTGGAATGATGTTCCAAAAGTTACTTGCACATATCTTTAGACTCTGCAACACCACTACTAGGTGTATACTTCAAAAGATCCAAAAAAGAAAAGAAAAGAAAGAACTCATATGTACAAAAATATTTCTTGTAGGTTCTTTTTATAGTAACAAAAAACTGTAAACTAAGGGAAGGGGTGCAAAGTGAGGAGGAGCTGAATGAATAGATTATTGTGCATAAGAAATGAAAGATGATAAAAGAAACTTGGGGAGATGGTTATAAATTTAAGCAGAATGAAATGAGTAAAAACAGAACAGTTTTACTTTAACAACAGCATTGTAAAAATGGCATATTTTGAAAGACGTAAGAATTTTATCAACCCAGTTGTATACAATGCTACCTACCTCCTGACAGGGAGCTGATGGATTCAATGTGTGGAATATTGTTTAGTCATTTCATTTGTGTTTGACTTTTGGTGACCCCAAATTGGGAATTTTGCCAAAAATACTGGAGTGGCTTGCCATTTCCTTCTTCAGCTTATTTTACAGATGAAGCAAATAGGGTTAAGTGACTTGCTCACACAGATTGTGAGAATCTGAGATCAGATTTGAACATAGGTTTTCCTCACTCCAGACCAGCACTCTTCCAATGTCATTTTCCTTTGTGCTATTGTGGTAATTGTGTAAATTGTTTTTCTGGTTCTACTTCCCTCACTCTGTAAGTTCATGCAAGTCTTTCCTCAAGTTTCTCTAAAATTTCCACATTAGTCATTTCTAATGACACAACAATATTCCAAAAAAATTCACATATTGCAATTTGTCGTCATTTGTAAACAATGGACAGTTCTTTATTATTACAAAATATATGTAATATGTGGAATCTTTTCTTTCTTTTTGACCTCTTTGAATCATAGATCAAGCAATAGTATCATTGGGCTAACATGTAGAATTTAAGAAACTTTATTTGGCTTAATTCAAAATTGTGAAATGCAGATCATCTGGCTCCAAATCTATTTCTGTTTTCCCACTGCCCAAATTCATTATCTTAGCATTCAAGTATCTCTATAATATGACTTCACTTTACTTCATCCAACCTTATCTTCCATCATATTTCATAACATATGCTTTCCATTACAAATAAACTAGTCTCTTTGTACCCAAAATATACCATTCTCATTCACATTTTCATGTGAATTTCAAAGAAGAGTCTTGACACCTGGATTTCTTTCCACCAAATCAAATTCTTCCCTCACTTTTAGGACAATTAATTTAGAATTGGAATAGATTTTAGAATGTTATCTAGTCCAGTTCTCTCTTCTTTCAGATAAAGAAACTGAGGCCCATAAAGTTTGCCCAATATCACAAATTGGGCAAATTTGTCCATATCCTGGACCTGTTCTTCAAGATCAATGTCTATTCTTTTTTCTCCACAAGGATTCTCTGATCACTATAGCTTCAATTTAATCCATGCTAATTTTTCCTTTTCTAACTTTAACAATAAATATGTATTAAATGGAACCGAATTATCAGGCAGGAGGAGATGCCATGCAGGTGGTGATGCCTACATAAAATGGGAAGCAATGTTATCCACATCCAGCTCCAAGTTGGGGACTGCTAGCTAGTGTAGTGAATAGAGTATTGGGCCAGGATTCAAGAAGATTTGAGATTGAATCCAGCCTCAGATGCTAGTTTTGAGACAAAATAGCAACCTTTTAGGGCATTCCTTTTTTAAAATTCAGTTCAACTAAATTAATCTTGTTTCCTAAAATATTATTGTTCAATAAAAATGATGAACAAGCTGATTTTAGAAAGTCCTGGAAAGAGTTACACAAACTGATGTTGAATGAAACAAGGGGAACCAGGGATACATTGTACACAATAACAGCAAGAATGTGTGATGATCAACTGTGAAAGACTTGGTTCTTCTCAGTGGTTCAGTGAGCTAAAGCAATCCCAGCAGTCTTTGGACAGAAAATGCCATCTGAATCCAGAAAAAGAACTATGGAGATTGACAGTAAAGCAACACATGCTATGTTCACTTATTTTTTCTGTTTTTTTCCTCTCCCATGGTTTTTCCCTTTTGTCCTGATTTTTTTCCCCAACATAATTTATAAAGCAATGTGTATTAAAACAAATGTATATATATATATGTCACTTTCTTTTTTTATTAATTTGTTATTAAAACTTTCTATTCACAAAACATGCATGGGTAATTTTTCAACATTGACCATTGCAAAACCTTCTTTTCCAAATTTTCCCCTCCTTCCTCCCACTCCCTTTCCTAAATGGCAGGTAGTCTATATTGGTACTTCTAACTACATTGCTTTTATCCTCTGTATTTACCCACAGTGCATGGTTGAATTGCATAGTAGAAAGAACATTTGTAATTAGAAGCATGGAGTTTAAGTCCCATGTTCACCATTTCTTAGTTGTGTGACTCAGTGTAAGTCACTTAAACTCTCTTAAGTCTCAGTTTCCCTATTTGTGAAATGTTAGCTGGCCCATCCACTTCACAGGTTGTTGTAAGGATCAAGTGAGATGATTGGTTTGTAAGTATTTTGTGAAATGTAAACAATTCTTTCCATTTTTATTTCATTTTTTTCTCTAAAGAGTCCTTTACAACCTATTATGTGAGTTGTTGGCACCCCAGGCACTATTTTTATCACATCCTGGATTAATGCCCACTTTGCCAGCTCTGTTGCAATGCATCATTGTGGTTACTATTATTAGGTTCTTACCATTATATCCTATTCCCAATTTCTTATCATTTTTGGTTCCCTTTTGTATGGAACATTCTGTCAGTCAATTCTACTTATTCTCTGCTCATATTTCACCTTTTCATTAATTTTGCTGGAAACAAAAACAAGCTCCCTTATGTTTTCAGCTCAGATACATACAGTGTTCCTTTCACCCTAATTTCCTGCATTTGTCTAGATTTTCCCCTTCCATAAGTTCTTCTCTTCTGCTAATCTCCTTCCTGGGAGGTGAGCTCCCTATTGGACTCAGAGCAACTTCTCTTATTTTAGCATCAAAGATTTAAACAGAAAGGAAACTTAGAGATCACAGATGAGGAAACCAAGGCACAGAGAGGCTACTTGACTTGCCAGGTAGTACCAGAGTTGGGATTTGACCATAATTCCTGACCCCCAAATAGTCATCATCTATTTTACCATGCTGCCTTGTCTAATTTGGTTCCTGATGGAATCAGCCTTCTTCCTGTTGTTTGCCACTTTTCTAGTGGTTACCCTCCCTCTGTCATTCACCCTCTCCCCCCCTTCTGTTTCTCATCAAAATCCTGGCAGAGACGGGAAAGACTTTTCCCTCAATTCCTGGTAGTCAAAGCAGGGTTATTATTCTCAGATGACATTCAGAAAAAGGATAATAGAGTAATAAATTCAGAACTGAAAGGAAACTTAAAGACCCTTTGGTTCAAATCCCTTAAGGAAACTGACGTCCAGAAAGAATTCACTTGACCAAGGTCAGAAAGGGAGCAAGTAGCGGAGCGGGATTCAGGTTCCGGACCAGCACTATTCCCCTGGAGAAGCAGCTGAACTGCTTCTAATCAGAACAGGGACTGAAACATAGAATGCAAGGCTCCCAAGCCGCCCAGATGACACCCACTCCCCCATCTGCCTCCCCTGGGGAGAGGTCCATCCTCATCTCAAGATGAAGTCACCTGGGAGCAAAACCAGAAATGTCAAAGGGCAGGATCCTACCGGGTTCCCCGAAGTGCAGGAGGCCAGCCAGAGAGCTGCCAAGAAGTAGGAGGTGCAACCAGCTTGCCATAGTCTTTGGCCAGAAAAGAATAGTGCTCTGCCTCCTGTGCCGCGGGGCTGCCTGGGGCAAGGTTCAGCTCACACTGGGCTTCCCTGGCTCACTCGGTTGTCCTTCTATTTATCATCCCCAATCGGATGAGGCAGCTGATTGGTGGATGGGGCTTCCTGGTGAGGTCAGGCAGGCAGGGCCAGATGAAAAGGGTGGAGGAAGACGCCGGCCCTTGCTGATTTCCTCTCTGTCGGATGGAAAGGAGAGAGCTTGTACTAGATGGTCTAAGGTTCTTCCAGCTATAAATGTGACTCTGTTCTCTTACCCCTGCCTGGTCCTTGATGACAAGGGAAAAGCCATTTAGAACCATCAAAGACTCAACTGACATTTATTAAATGTCCATTCAGTCTATTAAAGGCTAGACATCGTGGATATGAAATATGAAGCATGCCCTGCCCTCAAGGAGCTTGATTCTATTGGAGAAACACCATGGCTCAGCATATATATTATTTAGGTGCATATATATGGATGCATCCATGTACATAAATGCAATAGTTCTTCCTTTGGCTTGGGGCAGCTGGTGGAACTGGAGTTTGGAGGACTCAACTTTCTAAGTTCAAATTCAACCCCAAACTGGCTGGTTTGAAGACATTTAACTGGGGAAGTGACTTAACTGTTTAACTCAGTTTTCCTCAAGTGCAAAATGAGCTGGAGAAGAAATGGGAAACCATTCCAATTTCTTTGCCAAGAAAACTCCAAATGGAGTCACAGTCAGATAAGACCGAAAAATGATTAAACATCCTGTTGGCTTGGTTGCTTTTGGAGTAGCCAGAAAGACATTATATATCTATGTACCTGTATGTACATGATATATACTAGACATATATATATGTATATATGAAGTATATAGACATATGCATGTGTATATATACATACATGTACATACCCCCACTTCAAGCATCACATCATATTTATTTAGTATATATGTATATATAGTATGTATGTAAATATATATGCAAAAATAGTAAAAAATCTTTATCTCTCTCTATATATAGTAAATACAAAAGTTAATTTTGAAGTGAGGAGACATTATAATCTGCAATATATATTATTGAGACTAGGGGCAGCTAATTGGTGCAGTGATCGAGCACCAACCCTGAAGTCAGGAGGACCTGAGTTCAAATATGGTCTTAGACTCTTAATACTTTCTAGCTGTGTAACCCTGGACAGGTCACTTAACCCTAAATGCCTCAAAAAAAAAAAGAGATTTAGAAGGCTTACAAAATAAAAGTAAAATATGATCCTGTTCTTGAGAGGATAGAGGTATTTATATATGTAAATGAATTTTGGGCAATTGACCTTTAAGGCACTCCTTGGAGCCTTCACAGATATTCCTAGCTGCCCACAAGGAAGCCTGAGGTCATATTGCTTCTGGTCATATTGTGGATCATTGATGAAAGGGCTTGATAGGACATGAAAATCCTTAAGGTTATTCCCCTATCCCTGTGACAGTAGCTGGGGAGGCAGGGTGGTATATATGTTAAAAGAGACAGTTAAGTGTCATAATGGATACAGCACTGGACTAGGTGTCAGGAAGATCTGAATTCATATCTAGCCTTGGACACTTACTAGCTGTTGACCCTGGTCCAGACATTTATGGAGGGAGAATAAACATTTATTAAATACCTATTATGTGGTAGGCACTGTGTGCTAAGTGTTTTACAAATATTGTCTCACAACAAACCTGTGAGGTAGGTGCTATTATGATCCCCATTTTGTAGGGGAAGAAACTGAGCCAGGTTAAGTGGCTTGCTCAGGATCTCACACTTAATAACTGTTTGAGGCTGGCTTTGAATTCAGGCCTTCTGAACTCCTGGCCTAGCATTGTATCTACTGTGCTATCTTATTAGTGTTCTTATCTGTAAAATGGGAATAATTGTAGCATCCAACTCCTAGAATTGTATGAGAATAAAATGATATTATATTTATAAAGCATGTTGTAAACCTTAAAATGCTATATAAATGCTCTCTCTTCTATATAAAGAGAGAGTTCCTGGTTGCCTTGTTCTCTCCTTCAAGACCATGGGTAGCAAGACATGACTCTAATACAGGGTCCTTTTCTAATGTTATAGTGATACCAAACATGTGGGTGCCAGGGGACACAAGTAGGGTCACTTGGGACCTCTGCCTCTTTCTGAGCTTCCTTTCTTTGAGAATATGACATTAAGTGCTCAAAAGATCTGGAGGTATTTGAGGAATATTGGCAATGTCTACTGGTTTTAGTTGCAGAAGGGAGGTGATAACCACTGCAAAGGGAATTGGTCCAGTTTAGCCCCTTCCCTGGCAAGCTTTCCCCAGTGTGGTATTTGGACAGCGTGACACAAAGGTGATGTGCCAAAAGCTTAATTACCCTATTGAAAACGGTTTTATCCTGGAAAGACTTACATGAACTGATGCAAAGTGAAATAAGTTGTATACAGTAACAGTAATATTGTAGAATGACCAATTGTAAATGACTTAGCTATTCTCTCTCTTTGTCTCTCTGTCTCTGTCTCTGTCTCTCTCTGTCTCAGTCTCTCTGTCTCTGTCTCTCTCTACCAGAACAAAACATGACTCAACATAATAAAACTTATATGATACTACTTTCCTTCAGAGGTCTGTTTTTTGAGGAAAATGCTTCATAAATCTAAGAGGGATATATAAGAGTAAATGTAAAGGATTGTGTAAATGTAAACATGAATTGTTATTTTAAATAATTCATCCTCTTTCTTGGTTCCCTCATCAGTCTGTTAGTTCCTTGAGATTAGGGAGTGGTTTTGCCATTTTTTTTTTCATTTTCGAGGTTAGCACAGTATCTGGCATAAAGTATATATTCTTGCATAGGCAGTCACCCATTCCTGGAATTCCTTTAAGGCTTGGACCATATGCTATCTCCTACAGAAAGCTTTTCTTGATTCTTTTATCTCTTTTTTCCTTCAAATTATGATATGTATTTGTATCATATACTTAAATTATATATAATATATATTTATCTGTACAAATATCTCCTTCCAAGGGAATATAATCCCTCTGAGGGCAAGGACTATCCATTTATCTTTATATCTCTAGCACCTACATAGTAGGGATTTAATCATTATCTATTAAATTAAGTCTAAATGGCCTCTAATATGCCTTCTAGTATGATTTTTTGAATCTATTTTATTTTATTTTTAATTTATAGGTGAGAAAACTGAGGTCCATAGAAGTGATGTTATATGCCCAAAGACACTAGTCTTGGTAGTGTCAAACCTAGCTAACTAGCTCCCATTCAATTAGTTTTTTCTTTGAGACTTCATTTCCTCATTTTCCTCCTTATGTTTATTCAAAAATTATATGACAATGGAAAATCTACTTCCTTAGTACTTCAGGTATGTCTTCACCTTTCCTTCCACCTTGAGCACTATAGTGCAGAATGAAGATGGGTGTGTTTGATGTATGTACATATATATTCACACAATATAGATAGATTGATAGATTAGATAGATGGATAGATTAGATAGATATCTACACACACACACATACACACACACAGTTAGTTGGTTGGTTTGTTGTCCTTGAAGAGGACCAAAATTACATCATGTTAGAGTCAGCTTACAGTATATCCAATTGTGGCTGATCAGACCAATACGAGTTCCTAATGCTCTGCCACAGTTTGGATACAATTAGTTCCTACAAATATTTGGAGTGGAGTCTCAAACTTTGCACATCTTATGTTTCTTCTGAGTTAATTCAGATGTCCATAGAGCACAGCACCTTCTTTGATAAGGGCACACCGTGCTGAGTGGTTCTGTGCCAGTGTCTCCCATGTCATACAATCTAAAGTTCTTAGGAGAGACCTTGAGAGTGTCTTTGTATCACTTTTCCTGACCACCATGTGAGCTTGCCCTGTGTGAATGCTCCACAAAATAAATTTTAAGAAATAATTTAGGGGCAGCTAGGTGGCACAATGGATAGAGCACCAGCCCTGAAGTCAGGAGGACCTCAAGACACTTAACACTTTTTAGCTGTGTGACCCTGGGCAAGTCACTTAACCTCAATTGACTCAGCTTAAAAAAATTAAAATATACATATATACATATGTACTTAGATATACACATATACACACATACATACATACATACATATACACATATACAAATTCATCGGGGCAGGGCACATGTAAAACATGCAGAGGCCCAAGTTTATGCTAGGACTTAGGAATCACCTCTTTCAAGGCATTTTTGGGACATAAGAGTCCCAACCCCCTCATTTTACAGTTGTCATTTTTAGTTCTTCTGGGAAATGTGTATAGAAAAGTAGATAGCATTATCATCAGAGCTGCAGCTAGAGTAGGGAAACTGTGGCTTTCCTGATCCCCCTAATATGTTTGGGGGTATGTGCTAATTCTGGTTCAGTTGAGATGTACTTCCTCCTCAACTCAGCCCAGAAACTGTTGTTCTGGGCCTCATGGCCCTTCCACATCCAACTCGACCTCCTGTAAGACTGGAGGGGAAGAGGTGGGCCTCGGAGAGAACAAGGCAGTTGGGGCTGCAGAGATTGGGGAGAGAGAGGGTCTGATCTGTGCTGCTCCCTCTCCAGTTAGTACTCCCTGGGTCTGAACTTCATAAGAATGGGGGGAGGGCATAAGGAAGCCTGGGAGAGTATGACAGAGGAAAGTTGAGCTCTAGTCTAGATTACCCTCTCTCAACTGACTAGATTTCTAGGGATTCTAGAATTTAGAGTTTATACTCTCTAGAAGAGAATCCTCGTTTTAAATAGAAACAGGTTGGGAACTTTTCTTTTCCCTAATTAGGGTTAAATCAGGGCTGACTTTGTTGACAGTTTGAGTCATGTTTTCAATTTTTTTATAAAATTTGTTCTTTTTTGCAGCTGATTTCTTGTAAGTCAAAACTGATTTCTTTTAGATTTGGGACCTATACATAGGTGCTATACTGTGTTTGAGGAATAATGAAATCCAAGCTAGGTATTGGCAAAAATAGAAAGCAGCCGAAGAAAGAAAAGCAATGGTAAATGACAAGTTATCAAATGTTCCACATAGCATCTTTGCTTCTTTTGCTCTTGTAAAACTCAGGGTGAGGTCTTAAGAAAACTGAAGTTATTTTTGTTCTTATTTGTTTTAAGGCCTAAATCTACAGCTGACACTAGCTATGTGACTTTGACCAAGGCCCTTGACCTCTCCGAATTTATGGCTGAAATGTAAAATCCTCCATAATCTGACTCTCCATGGTCTATCCAGGTTTATTCTATATTATTTCTTTTCATCAATCACACAAACAAGAATTAAATGAACATTTATTAAACATATTTATTAAATATTGGGGCAGATGGGTGGTTCAGTGGATAAAGTGCCAGGTCTGGCCTCAGACACTTACTACCTGTGTAAACTTGGGCAAAGCACCTGTTTGCCTCAATTTCCTTATGTGTAAAATGAATTGGCAAGGAAGTGCAAACCTCTCAAGGATCTTTGCCAAGGAAACCTGAAATAGGATCACAAAAAATCAGACATGGGGCAGCTATGTGGTGCAGTGGATAGAGCACCAGCCCTGAAGTCAGGAGGACCTGAGTTCAAATGTGATCTCAGACACTTAATACTTCCTAGCTGTGTGACCCTGGGCAAATCACTTATCCCCAATTGCCTCAGTAAAAAAAAAAACCCAAAGCAAAAACAAAAACAAAAACAAACCAAGCCCCCAAAATAACAACAACGACAACAACAACAACAACACAAAGTCAGACATAACAATTATTGAACAACAAAAATTAAATATACTTGTACCAAATTCTACATTACTGGTCAATTATCCCAGCTTTCAAGGAGCTTAATATTCTATTGAAGGAAATAATATATAGTTAAATAGGTTGTTACAAAATTAATACAAAACACATTTTGTGTTGGAGTGGGTTGGGAGAAGGGGATAAGGACTCAGGAAAGGCTTCATATAGAAAGTGTTGATGAGCCTTCAAGGAAACAAGGCATTTTAAGAAGTGGGGGTAAAATGGAATTGCATTCCAGGCAAAGACTGTGTGTGTGTGTGTGTGTGTGTGTGTGTGTGTGTGTGTGTGTGTGTAGACATATACACCTATATCTATGTTTATATGTATGTATTCAGCTTATACAAAAGTATGAACACAGGACATAGAATTAAACTTCCTATCTTCCAGCCAAAGCAATCTGTTTGTGTTTCCTAAATTTGGCTGCATCTTTTTAAAAAAATAATGATAGCTTTTTATTTTTCAAAATACCATGCAAAGTAGTTTTCAACACTCACCCTTGCAAAACCTTGTGTTCTAAATTTTTCTCCCTTTTTCTCCATCCCCCCTATCCCCAGGACAGTAAGTAATCCAATCTAAGTTAAATACATCCAATTCTTCTAAATTTATTTTCATACTTATGCTGCACAAGAAAAATCAAATCAAAAAGGAAAAAATGAGAAAGAAAAAAACAAGCAAGCAAACAACAACAAAAAAGGTGAAAATACTCTGTTGGGATCCACCTTCAGTCTCCATAATTTTTTCTGGATGCAGCTGGCTCTCTCCATCACAAGTCCACTGGAAATGGCCTGAATCACCTTGTTGTTGAAAAGAGCCAAGTCCATCAGAGTTGTTCATCACATAATCTTGTTGCTCTGTATAATGTTATTTTGGTTCTACTCACTTCACTTCACTTAGCATCAATCAGTTCATGTAAGTCTCTCTAGGCTTTTGTGAAATCATCCTGCTAATAATTTCTTATGGAAAATAATATTCCATTACCTTCATACCCTAACTTATTCCGCCATTCCCCAACCAATGAGCATTCACTCAATTTCTAGTTCCTTTCCAATACAAAAAAAAGGGCTGCTACAAACATTTTTGCACATGTGAATTCTTTTCTCTTTTTAATGATTTCTTTGGGAAACAGACCTGGTAGAGACATTGTTGGATCAAAGAGTATGCCCAGTTTTATTAACTGCATCTTCTTGCACAGGCAGCCCCTAATCCCTGGAACACCTTTAAGGCTCAGATCATATGAAATCTCCTACAGAAAGCTTTTCTTGATTCCCTTATTTCTTTCCTCCCTCATATAATGGCAAGTATTTATATCATATATTTAAATTATATATAATATAAATTTATTCGTACTCCTCCTAGTAGAATTTAAGTTTCTTGAAGGCAAGGACTATTTTTCAATTGTTTGTGTCTCTAATATCTAGCAAAGTGTCTTGCAAACAGATTTAATAACTTTCTTTATTGGATTAGATCTAGATAATCTTTATTGTACTCTTTAGTACATTTTTTTGGAATCTTTCATTTTATAGATGAGGAAACTCAGTCCCAGGAGAGATGATATCAAATACCCAAAGTCTCATGACTAGTCATGGCAGAGTTTACTTTCAAACCCAGGCTAACTGGCTCTTATTCAATTGTTTTTTTTTCTTTGAGACTTTATTTCCTCATCTTTAAAATGGAAATAATATTTGTCCTTCTTGTCTTATAGGGTTTTCCAGATCATTAAATAAGATAATAAAAGCATTATAGGAATTTAAGGTGATTTTATCACTTTTTTTCCCATACCTCTGCCTGAATCAAAACATGTCAGAAAAGGATCCCAAACTCATTCACACAAAGTGTAAATGACTGAAATAGCAGCTCTCAGAGGGGAATTTGTTTTCATTGTAACAGGAATAAAAGAATTCAGAAAAGCAATGGATATCTAAATTCCAGGTATTAATTAGCTCAGTTGAGGTGAAAGAGCTGCAGAGAATGTTATTTTGGGTCTTGTTGACTCTTGAAATTACATCACATATGTGGTTGTCTATTTCTCCTTTGTCTAAAGGTTGGATTTATGTGCCCAAATGGAAACGGACTTGTTTCAGTAACAAATCTCACTCTTGGATAAAAAATACATTCATTACTGATGTTGAGTGGTGCAAGTAGAACTAGGAAAACATTGTACACAGCAACAATAACACTGTGTGATGATCAACTCTGATAGACTTGGCTCTTCTCAACAATTCAGTGATCCAAGGTAATTCCAATAAACTTTACTGGGAAAATGCCATTCGCATCCAGAGAGCGAACTATGAAGATTAAGTGCAGATCAAAATATACTATTTTCACTTTTTTTCCTTCTTTTTTTGTAGTTTTCCCCTCTTTTGTTCTGATTTTTCTTTCACAACATGACTCATATGAAAATATGTAAAAAAAGAATGTACATGTGTAATCTAAAAAAAACCCAACCAAAACTAAAATTTTAAAAAGTCATTCATATATGTCCAAGTAATAATGTTTCAGAAAACAAAGATTGTTCCCCCCCCCAAAAAAAAGCCAATGGAAAGATATGAAAATTTTCCCTCTGGTGACTATAACTAAGGATGGCAATTGTTGAAATAAAATCATTCTGGTTAGGAGATGAAGAATATGAACACTCTGAATTTATCATATTTATGAGTCATGATGAATCACTTTCCGGGATGAATGAGGGACCTGACTTGTGAAATGTTCATCTGGGTTGGAGATTAGATAATTCAGCTGTTTCTCATTTCAGTAAAAGCCACATTAAAACTTTCCAGAATATTTGGCAAGTCAGGATAAGGAGCAGGGACAAAACACCTAGTTGAATCCAGAGTGTACACTATGGTCAACCTCAATGTTCATGGGTTCCCCCTTATTTTGAATTACTGGTTTGGCTCCCCATCATCAAGGGGGTTAAATTAAAAGTCAATTTAAATGAATTAATATATTTTAAAAATTATTTTAAATATCATATAATTAATTTAAAATTTCATTTAAAGATTGGGCAACTATGGTAATCTTTTATTTTTATTAAAACTTTTTATTTGCAAAACATGTGTATGGGTAATTCTTCAACATTGACCCTTACAAAACTTTCTGTTTATGGTAATCTTTTTAAGAGAATGCTTGCACAGGTATGGGTAGGGCAAATGGCCTCTTAAATCTCTTCCTACTCTGGGATTCTTTGTGATGCCTTAAATATGCCTGTTCTGTAGTTAGTTGTTTTTCAATAGTGTCTGACTCTTCATGACTCCATTTGGGATTTTCTTGGCAAAGATACTGGAGTAGTTTACCATTTCTTTTTTGAATGCAGTTTACATATGAGGAAAAGACAAATAGGATTAAGTGACTTGTCCAGGTTACCTGGATAATAAGTATCTGAAGCTAGATTTGAACTTACCAAGACAATATTTCTGATTCCATGACATATTCTGTTCACTCTGCCACCTACTTGCATAGGAGAGCTTTTACCCTGTGCCCTCAGTTTTTAGAACTAGTCTTGGGACATCATCAAATGAGAGCATCTTTCCTGCATCTTGAATCCTTAGTTCTATTTCTGTGCACATAGTAAGTACTTAACAAATGCTCAATCATTCATGCATTTGCTTATATCTTTGTTCATTCTATTCATTCAGTCTCTGAGAAGGGCTTTTAGAGATCTTGCGCTGACTTGTTTCTTTTCCTTTGAAGGTCCTCTAATATATGTTTCTGAAAGGAGAGCCATTCTCTTTAAAAATGCTTGGGATCTCTAGGGTCTGGGGAGGAAAGCAGACCCATGCACTCTAGAGATATCAGTCTGGGGTTATCTCGAAACAACTCTCTGGCATCTTCTAATTTCAGGATCCTACTACAAGCAGTTGTTTCTTTGGGATTCTGCTTGAGCTGGAGAACATGGACAATCTTAGGAGGAGTGAGGTATGTTAATAATACGCTATAGTTAGAAAATAATTCCCTGGATGCTAAATTCACAGAAAACTGTAACTGCAAAAAAAAAGTCAGATGATATTAACTGTATTCTGTTTGAGAGAGAACAGAATTTTCCAAAAAAAAAAGAAAATGATATTGTATCTTTTGCTTTCTCTGATGTGACAGTGATGAGTGCTGAATTCATCTTTAAACTGCAGGATTCAAGATCCTGGCATCTCTACAGAATTTTTCTGTTATTTCTAAATAGCCTCTGTGGATGATATTGGAAGAAGCTATTTTTCTTAGTCTCTAATAATCCATAGAAGCATCTTTCATTTAAATGTAATTCAACATTTAGGAAATTCTTGCTATTTATAAAATACACCTAGTAACTACGGATATTACTGCATCCTGTGGCTCAAAACTCATTTGCATAAGACTCTTTTTATTGATTGAGATTGATTATTCAAATCAATCAAATTATTCAAAATTCCTATAGTGCTCTTATTATCTTATTTAATGTTCTGTGTGAAGGGATTGGTGAGAGCTTGAGAGAGGGGAGATCTAGCTTCTCAGCTTTGAGGTAAGAGACCCTCAGTTCCAGAGAGAAAAAAACTGAAAAGAAGCTAAAATGTAGAAGAGTTGGCATATCGATGATGGCCCAGCTTCTACACCTGAGAGTCTACTACTTTGACTTCAGGTATTTGTCCTTGAGTGAATTCTGGGACTCTACTTGGTTGAGCTGAGATATCTTGCTCCCAGTGTGAGTGCCTGTATATTCTGGGTGCTTTTTTTTGCTTAGATAAATGGATTTGTTTGCAATGGACTAAGTGTGGTCTTTATGGAACTAGCATTTTTTTTTGTTTTTTTTGGTAGAAAGGGAGTGAGGTCCTGAATATGTGCTTGGAACACTCCTTCCTAATTATTAAAATCCATTAAGAAATACAATCAGGAGTATAGCTTGAACCTAAAAATATCTCCCCTACACCAAGACTAATTAGAGGGTCAAATAGATATAATTCTAGTCCTGTATTATTTCTCTAAGGTAAGCAGAGTGGATAGCTTCTGGTGCCAATCTCCTGTTTCCAGTCTTGATAGGAACCAATCCTCTTTGGAGAAAGGTGGAAGGAGGAGACTTTAGAGATGTCTCTTCATGTTTCTTTGTGGAACCATATTAGCATAGATCCATATGGACACATCTACATGGGCAAGACATATGCATATCCACATCAGGATGAAAAAAATGAAATAATTCTTGTTCTTAGGGAGTTTATACACTAGGGAAAGAAATGGCATAAATACAGTTTTGTAGATTACAAAACAGAATGGGTTGGGAGCAAGGTTGGGTCCACAAAGTGCTCTGGGAAAATTTGAGAAGGAAGAAAAACACTTTTATGGGGTGGGGTGCATCGAGAAAGTCTTCTCAGAAGAATTGAACCTGATATTAACCTTAAAAGGAGAAAAGATTGTTTACAGGTAAGATGAAGAGATGATACATTGCAAACGTGGATATAACCTAAATGCATGTGGGTGGGAGATGGCATTTTGTTTTTGGAAAATAGTTTGACTAGAGCAGAGCATGTGAAGAGGAGTTTTGTGAAATATGTCTGAAAAGGCAAGTTAGAGGCAAGTTGTAGAGGGTTTTTGATTTCAGGCTGAGGAGTTTGTTTTGTACTAGAGGCAATACGGAGCCACTGAAGATTTTTGAGTAAGAAAGGAACATGGTCAGAACTGTTCCTCAAGTCAGTTATTTTGGTAGTTTTGTGGAGGATGATTTGGAGAGGAGAGGTACTATAAAATGGGGAAACAACTTAGCTATTACAGCTGTTTAACAAGATCATATGAGCTACATCATATGAGCAGGAGATTCTCAGTAATACAATCATCCACAATTACTCTGAGTTTAGGATGAAAAATCTTATCCACACCCAGAGAAGGAATCGATGGAATTTCAGTACAGATAGTAGTATTCTCTATTTCTCTCTCCATCTCTCTCTTTATTTTTAACTTTTTTTTGAGGGTTTTTATTTTCATTAAGGTAGGAAATCTATGTTTTCCTTCACAAATTGACTTTTATGGAAATGTTTTACATAGCTTCACATGCAGTTTCTTAATTATGGATGGAGATAAGGGAGAAAACCTAGAACTCAAAAATCTTAAAAACAAATGAAAAAAATGTTTTGAATGTAACTGGAGAAAATTTTAAATGAATAAAATTGGAATTAAAAATTAGATATGATAAGAGACTGAACTCCAATGTGTTTATCTAAATTAGTGAAGAGAAGGGGGAAAATGATGATTACATGTGAGAAAGAACAGAGAGGCAGAGAGAGAGGGAGAAGGGGATTGAAAGGGAGAAGGGAAAGGGGGAGAGAGAGGCAAGGGAGAAGAGGAAGAAGGATAGGGAACAAGGTCTTCATCTGAATGACTAAGAAGGGTAGTTCCCTAATAAATATTTTGTTGAGTATTTAAAAATACATATTGAAGAATACTATTCAGATTTAATGTGGGTATTGTTGATATCTATACTATCTATATCTATCTATCTATATCTCTATATCTATTAGTATATCTACATATGTCTATATATATAATCTCTATATCTCTATCTCTATTAATCTTTTGATCATATATACATAAACATCCATCTATATCTGAAGATTATTATTATTAATTTTTTTTTTGCTTTTTGCTGAGGCAATTGGGGTTAAGTGACTTGCCCAGGGTCACACAGCTAGGGAATATTAAGTGTCTGAGATCATATTTGAACTCAGGTCCTCCTGACTTCAGGGCGGGTGCTCTATCCACTGCGCCACCTAGCTGCCCCTATCTGAAGATTATTTAAGAAAATTTGCTTCTTCAGTTTGATTTTAGTGGTGTTCCCCTTTAGTCCCCACCTATTCTTATTAATATCAATGAAGTTTGGGTGATCTGATCCAGCTAGAGTTGTTTAGGGACATGAGAGAAGAGGAAGAAAAGAAAGTAGAGAAGAGGGGTACACTTTCCAGGAATAAATTAAAAGGAGGGGAGAGAGGACATAAGAAAGAGGGGAGAGCAAAGAAGTAAAGGAATTTCTATAGGACTGAATCTGGGATGGAAGTAGAAGAGGAAAAGGAAACAAAGAAAAGGAAAGAAAGGAAGAAAAAAAAGACTGAATTCAGGCCAAGACTGAATCTAATCTAGAAGCAGAGGACCCCAAAAGTAATTTTTTCTCATATATTTCAGAAAAAGAAGAGGGGGAGGATTCCTGTTTTGTCTGGGTCTCCATATACTTCTATTCTACGTCAATGCTATACTCTAGGACCCTGGTGAGGGCTTGGTCTCCCAGACAGTTCCCAAGGATCAGTGCGATGTGAGGTAGCCCTCTGGTGCAATGACATATGCCGGGTGGTTTGTCTGTTGATATGTGACCCTATCTGGCATTAGTGAGGTACTAGGAAGAACAGTTCATGGAGGAATCATCTTCATGGTGGGGAGGTGGAATAGTGGGGGATTATGACATTTATATATTTCTTTATAAGACTGCTTTGAGCAGAAGCAGAGCATGGAACCCACACAGAAAAAAAATTATAATCATAACACCTTATTTGTGTAAATATTTATGGTTACAAGAGGCTATTACACACTATTTCATTTAATTCTTATGATATCCACTTTGAGGTAATCAGAGTAGATAGGATAATTCCTAGGCTACAGATAAAATTGAGTTTCATAGTTGTGAAAGAAAATTTACCAAACTCACAGACTTGTTAAATGTCTGATCATATGACATCAATTCCAGTTCCACTGTACTGAATTGCCCTAAAAGAAAGGAAATTATTATTTCTCAAGATTAAAGGTTAGGTAGAGGGTGTCATTGGAACAACTAGGAGGGGTGCAGGAGTCAAGGTGGGATGACCATAGTAGAAAACATACAATTGCAAATTTTGGTTCAAGGGATGACTTTCTATACCATAAACAGACCATACTAGACTGATGTTATTATTCCATTTTTCCTTCCAGAGAATTACTAATCTAGTAGGTATGGAAAATGTGGAAGATATAGTTTACCTAGGTAAATTACGGGGCAGCTAGGTAATATAGTGCAGTTGAAGACCTTAGATCTTAATTCAAAACCAGCTTCAGATATTTACAAACTGTAATTCTGAGTCCCTCAACCACTATGTGCCTCAGTTTCCTGTTAAATGGTGATATTAATAACATCTCTCCTCTTTGCTCTACTCTCTTTTTTCCTGTTTCTCTCCTCCTTTTAATTCATCTGGCCAGTATACCCCCACTTTCCTACTTTCTTTCCTTCATCATCCTCTCTCTCTTATCCAAATCTACTTCCTCTCTCCCAAACCTAAACAACACTAGCTGGATCAGTTCAACCTGATACTGATGAGAGTAGGTGAGGATTTATCTTTCTTGTGAGGATAAAATGAGACTGTAAATATATATATATATATATATAAACACTTTGTAGACCTTAAAGTGTTATTTAAGTGCTAGCTATTATTATTATTTACCTAGATTTAAGCCAAGTATTAATAAAGTACCTTAAATTATTCTTGTGGACAAAATAGAGATATAGGGGACAATATAATATATAATAAAATAAATTTGGAAGTGGTTGACTGTCCAGATTCAAATAATAGTCATTAATGGTTTTATCAACTTGAAAGAAAGCCCCAAAACCTATAATTTCATTGGTATAGGAAACTTTGGGTGAGGTTACTAATGCAGATTTGTTTCTCTCATTTCATTTTCCCATTTCTTATGGTGCAATAATACTTCATACACTTATTTATTCTCCACTTTAATTCACATTTTGGGCTACTATGAAAAGAGATGATTTAAGCCTTCTGTATATATATATACACACACACACATATATATATGTATATATATATACACAAAAAGGCTTAGGGGGGTCTCTTTGAGGCATAGTAAGTACTTAATACTTAGCTGTTTATTTGACCTGAATAACAAAGTAGTGTGATAATTTAGGGAAAAAAAACCAGAGAATCTTCAAATTCATAGAAAATCACATAATTTGAAAGTTGGAAGCGATCTTAGTTAGTTAGTCCAATCCATATATGAAAGAAATCCCATTAAAACATTTAACAAGTGGACATTCAACCTCTGATTGAAGAAGTGGAAAGAGAAGGATTCTACTACTCCTTGAGACAGACTCTTTTAGACAGTTCTAAGTTTTAGGAAGGTTTTTTTCTCCCCGCCAGACATCAAGCCTAAATTAGCTTTTTTTTTGCAGCTTCTACCTGTTTCTGAGACCAAATACAGCAAATCTTAATCCCTTCCTCATGTAACTATTCCATCACATACTTGAAGCCACTTATCAGGTCCTTTCACCACATCTCACCCCAAGTCTGTTGTTTCACAGGCTAAATAAGCCTAGTGCCTTTAAGTGATTGTCATCTGTCAATAACTGGAGGCTTTTCTCAAATCTGATTGACCTCTTCTGGATACTCTCTGATTTAATCTTTCCTAAATACAATATTCTAAATATAGTACTCCAAATAAGGTCAGATGAGGGAAGTACTATTAGTTTCTTGTTCCTGGAAGCTATGTCCTTCTTGCCTCGAGTTTCTCCTCACCACAATCTAATCTCCTCTAAGTTGCCAAAGTGATTTTTCCTAAAAGAGCAACTCATCCCCCTACTCAATAAACTCCTGTAGCTCCCTAATTACTTCTAGCATCCAATATAAACAAGATATAGACAAGACAAACATGGAAAAAAGCAGAAGAAAGGCATTGGAAATAGAGGGAGTCTGTAGCTTGTGAAGGGCTTTGCATGCCAAACAAAGGATTTTGTTATTTGATTCTAGAATCACTGTAGCTTATTAAATTGGGGTGGGGTGATGATGAGGATGATGATGGTGATGTGCCTTAATAAAACCTGTGCTTTGGGAAATGACTTTGATTGAATAGAAGAGAGATTGGAATAGAAACAAAACATATTACAATGTTGTCTGGCATTTAAAGTGTTTCATAAATGACCCTTTCCCATCTTTTCAGTCTTCTCATATTTTATTTCTCTCCGTATCTTACAGTGGCCTGCTGGTTCACACACAAGGTTTTCCAACTCTGTGTGTTTGCAATGGTTATCCATGTGCCTAGGAAAGTTATTCCTCTTCATCTCTGATACTTAGGTTTCCTAACTTCCTTCAAGACTACTTTATGTAATAGGATTTCTCTTCCTTCCTCTCTCCTTCTCCCTCCCCTTTTCCTTCCTCTCTGCTTTCCTTCCTCCCCTTTCCCATCCTCTCCCTTTTTCTCTCTCTATTCTTTTCCCCTGTTCTCCTTCCCACCTTCCACCCCCCAATCATGCATACATTCATCCGTTTAATGAACACTCGTATTTGCATGTTTTCTTCCTATTCCAATCTAATCTTCTTTCTAGTCAGTGATTTTCCCTAAAGCACAAGTTTTACCAAGTCCACTTCCCCCCATCCTAATAAACTCCATTGGCTGCAGAACTAAATAACCAAATCCTCTGTTTGGCATTCAAAGCTACAGACAGCCTTTTTAATGCCAATGCCTTTCTTCTGTTTTTTTTTTCTTTCCTTTTTGTCTTATCTAAATATTTAGATGTTTAGAAATATGCGTTTTCTTGTCTTTATCATTAGATTGTGAGCTCCATGAGAATAGAGTCTCCAGTGTTTGGCACTTAATAAAGTTTATTGACTGATAGTTAAGGAATCTGAGATAGGCAGAAGTTAAATAGTTAATAAGAGGTCACATGGCTGGCTCGTAAGGATGCATTTGAACTCAGATCTTTTAACTCCAGTTTCAGATTTCTGTCCATCATACTATCTACCTTTCTTTTACTCTTAGGATAATGGTAACTACCTAAATGATTTTTGTTGTTGTTGTTTTTTGTTTGTTTTTACCTTGTCTACTGTTACAGCTTAAAGATAAGTAGAGGCTCCCCAGAGAATCCCACTTTCCCAAGGATAAAACTTACTTCCTGTGATCTCAATCTTATGGGTTTACTGGGAACCAATTATCAGGAATTATCAGGAAATTTTAACTAGAAAATGGGGTCTCAATCTATTCTGGTTTGTGGCTGTGAAATCAAGTGCCAGACCCAGTCCTAAGGATCCTAAGTCACTATTCTCAGCCAGACAAAGGTCTTGGTTTTTTTGCATCTTATTTTAGTAGAATCACAGTGGTTGGTCTTAACAATAGTTATTTCTTCCTATGTGCTTCCTTATTATACAAGATTTGTGATGACTTCAAGAACTGTGATCATGGAAGACTAACTCTTAGGCTACAAACAAATGGCTCCCTTGCCTGAAATTCACTTGGACCAAGTAGCATAAAAGAATCCTTTTAATTGATGTGAAAATAATACCAATCCAGGAGGAGGAATTAACTAGTATGGTGCCTTCCCTAGGGGAAATCTTGTTTTCTCTTATTTCAATTAGTTATTGTTGCTAAGTATTGAGTTCATTTATTCCTCTTGAAAGAATGCATTACATTTTTGCATCTCTAAATTTTGGTGCCTTGAACCAAAGCTCTGATAACCATACTTTAATTTTGGCTCTGTCTAAAACTGTGTCTATGTTTCTCAGTGACAGTCTAACAAAAGTAGCCACTATTCTTGCTATACAGGGTGTGCAACAAGCCTTCTGAAGTTACTTCATTTCCTGACAAGTTCTTTCACTCTACAATTCCTTAGCCACAAATTTATCAGGGTCATGGAAATGTGGTATTACATAATACAATATTTAATTTTTATTATTTATCATTTAAAATAAATGTTTACTGATTGGTGATCCAGCTTTACAAGCGCTAAAAAGAGAGTCAACCTATAATTGGGCAGTTGTATTTTATGAATAGAGCCTTTTCCCCATGCATATTCATGAATAAAACTCACACTTGAGATCTCAGTCTTATCACTTTATTGCTATTAATAGTTAACCATTAACTAATTAATTAATTAACCACACAATTAACCCAAAAGTTACCCAAAGGATGGGGGGGAAGGTCTCAAGGTTTTTTGGTTTGTGTCTGTGATATTGAGTGCCAGACCCAGTTCTAAGAATCCTAGCCACCATTTCTAAACGGGACAAAGGTCTGAAATAACAAAAACACACTCCCCATCCCCACACAAAATAATACAAGTGAATGTGTTGCAAAAAATGATTTCAGACAGTAAATACTTTATTCTAGGTAAGGCAATGCCAAAGATACTAAAGATAGCTTATTAGTGGCTATTGGACTAGGAGAGAATTTGTGTCAATTAATTGAAAAGGAAGACTTAGGGATTTATATGTTTATTCAGCCAATCAATATATTTGGAGACTCTTGTGTAAATCCCATAGTGGCCCACAGATGCACAGCCTTCCCCCCAGCTGACAATTCCAGTTAGAAACCAAGTGCCCTTGTACTTGGTAGCATGGGGCCCTCCACTGTCCCCCTTGCAGGAATCTTTTGTTCCATTCAGGAAGCCTGCACAGAACATGTTCTCGGTAATTTCAGGCGTTTGGGATGTTTTCTTTGTTTCCTGGAGACAGTCCTGGGTCTTTACCCGGGGTACTTCGATCCTCATGAGCTCTAAAGCTGTAGCCCCTCTGTCCAGGAGCTGGCCCCAGCCAGTCACTGAGGAAAACTTGATAAGGGCCAGTAGGTTCTCAGAGAATCTCCTCTCAGGTAAGCAGAGGGGTACCACATAGTCTGTGAAGTTGATGGACTTTTGTAGACGTATCAGGGCAATGTCATGGTTGATTTTTGATCGAACGTACTGCTCATGAATAATAATTTCAGCAACTTGACTTGTTTGTTCTATTCCTTCTTCTTTGTTTATTTCATGCTTACCTGGAAGAGAATAAAGTAAGCTCTAGCATCCTCATGAATTTCTCTGCCAGAATTCTCTATTTCTCTATTTAAATAGGCTTTTGGAAACAATCCCTTTCAAGAACAATAGAGTAATTTTATATATTCTTTTCTGGGAGAAGGTTGCAGACATCTTTGTGTGATTAGTTAATCAAATTCCCTCTCCCTCAAAATCATTTTGTGTTTATTTCTAGAACAAAGCAAGCATTTTATGTTTTACATGATTGCATGTATTTATATATATATATATTTATATAAATAACCTATACAAATCAAATCCCTTTGAGGAAGAAGGGATAGAGAAAATTTTGGAATTCAAAATTTTATAAAAATCTATGTTAAAAATTGTCTTTACAAGTAATTGGAAAAAATACTATTTAAAATGCTTGCTGAAACGGATTTGTATATATTTTGCATAAAATTATATATGCTCAGAGACTGTGGTATACTGGAGAGAGAGCTGGAACCAGGAAGACCTAGATTTATGTCCTGCCTCAAATATGTACTGAATATGTGACTGAGCAAGTCATAAGATATCTCAGGGTTCTAGGGACTATAAGTTTGCAGAGAAGGTGCTGACCTAAACTGACAGGAGGTCCTCACTAACCCAAAAAATTCACAAGCTTATTTCTATCCACCCATCCCTATTCCTAACCTTATACTTACATACATAGGTATACAAATATATCTTATTTATATATACACATATGCACACAAAAATCATATTTACTCAATCAAATATCTTTTCTATCTGCCTAACTATATAACCTTTTTATATGCAGTTACAGTCAGCCCAAAGCTCACAGGAGAATTTTGGTATACTCTTTTAAAAAATTAATTAATCAAATAATATTAATTAATTTTATTTTCAGTTCTAGATTTTGTCTGTCAACCACTTCCCTTAACCCCTCACTCCAAGTTCAGAAGGCTCATTTCTCTAGATGCAAAGTAGACAATTTTTGTCTTCAAGCCTTTCTACATGCCTCTTTCTTTACCTTTTCCTCTGTTTACTTTAATTACTAAACTATCAACTGAGTAATCTAATAAACCGATCTGTGCTAACAGAATTTTATTTGTATAATTTTAAAATATAGTTTATATTTTATACATTTATAAAATACATATGTATATTATTACATGTACATATATAAACAATTGTTTATATGAATAAATTATGTATAGGATGTACATATATAAATGTACCCATCTATGCATATGCATGTATATATATATATTTTTTGTTTTTAGTGTATATATACACATATGCCTACATATTATATGTACTTACTTTAGTGGTAACTTTTGGGGACAATGCCTTTTTAAATCTAATTAATTAATTAAAAAGAGGAAAGGAAAAATCATGAAAATTTTGGGCACAGATGATATCTTTAAGTAGTTCTGAAGCCATAGATGGTGGCTCTGCTATTGAACTGCCCATTTTTATATATTTTTGCCCAAATGATCTTCAAGGTTCTGCTAGTAGCAAAAATGAAGGAAAGTTATTCTTAAGGGAGTGAATCTTTTTACCCCTCTATTGCAAGTTTATCATATACTATTGTGCTGTAAGAAATAACAAGAAGGATGGTTTTAGAAAACCTGGCAAGGCAAAATAAAGTGAACAGAACCAGGAAAACATTATACACAATAACTGTAATATTGCACAGGGATCAAATGTGAATGACAGCTATTCTCAGCAATATAATTAATGATCTAAGATAATTCAAAAGGATTTTGATGAAAAAATGTTATCAATCTCCGGAGAAAGAATTGATGAAGTCTGAATGCAAATTGAAACATACTTAAAAAAATTCTTAAATTGTTTTTTTTTCCTTTTTTGGTTTGTGTTTTCTTTTGCAACATGACTATTATGAATATGTTTTGCATTACTGCACATGTATAGTTATTGTTGTATCATTTTCAGTTGTGTCCAACTCTTAGTGATCCCATTTGGGGTTTTCTTGGCAAAAATACTGGAATGGTTTGTCATTTACTTCTCCAGCTTATTTCACAGATGAGAAGGCAAAGCAAATAGGGTTAAGTGATTTGCCCAGGGTCACATACCTGGTAAATACCTGAGGCTAGATTTGAACTCAAGATGACTCTTCCTTTCTTCAGACCCAGCACTCTCTCCACAGGCCACCTGTAGTCAGAGGGGCCTAATTTCCAAAAAACTTCATCTGGCACTTTAAACCCTAAAAGTCCTTATAGGAGTTAATGTAACAATAATAGCTGCAATATAAATTTCCAGGCAGCTTCAGACCAGTATTAAAGCAATTAGAGCCTCTGGCCTTCCTACTTGCTTGCTTTGACATCCTGATCTTGTTTCCTGACCTACAATCCTGGATCCTATGCCCCAGGCCTCTTGGATCTGATCCCATTACTTGCACTTCAAATCACTTAATGCTAGATCCCCTTTGTCACTGAACAAACTTAGTTCATTTCTTAGGGGTGACTGAGTAGAGATCTGTTCCAGTTATTGCATAAAACACTGTGGGGAAATCCTGTATAAATTCCAAGCATCCCAGTTTCTTACTTATAAAATGGGGCCATTATTATTTGTCTGCTTCATTAGGATGCTGTGATAGATGTGATATTCTTTGTGTATAGTTAATTATGTCAGGAAAATTAAAAGTATTATTGCTGACAATCAGAACCATGTTGATTCTACTTCTAATCCTATTTCTCTGATTCCTAAAAGAAGACAGCAAGAGATGGACAGTTCTAGTACTTAATCCATATGTTTATAAGGTTAATGCCATTATGCCATAATTATCACTAAAAGTGAATTGGGTACACAACCCTATTTGTTATAGCAAACTAAAATTAATTATAATTTAAGATTTTAAACAAAGATCAAAGAAAAATGATGGAAATACTTACCAAGAACCACTGTTAGGCTTCCCCAAAACCGAGATAATTTATCAAAGCAGTGAGCTGCAGAGACGACCCATGTATCAGTAAGCAGAGTCCCACCACACAGCAATTCCTTTTTCAGCAATATCAGAGCCTGTTCAAAGACCAAAGGTGAAATGAAATGTTAAGTCTTACATTGTGTTGGAAAGAATATTAGATTGGGAATCAGATGAGATAGCTCTTGACACTTAGTACATGCTTGAGCTTGAGCAAGACACTTGGTCTCCGTAGGCCTCAGTTACCTTTTCTGGAAAAAGGCATTAAACTAGAAAATTCTGAAGTTTCTTCTAGCTATAAATCTATGCCATAGAAGGCCAGAAAGAGGCAATAAAGGTAATGAAAGAAACCTTCAATTGGGGCAGAGCCAAAGATTTCTTGATGGCGACAGATATAACAAGCAACAAATTTTTAAACGCTTTATTTCAAACTATAAGATGTGATGGTGGTATAGTAATAGTCATTTTGCCAATTAGCTGCTTAGCTGAAATGAAAAATTGCATTAAGATGAAACAAAATGGTTCTTTGAATCTGAACTCATTTTCTTGTCATGGACACCTGATCAAAGGGTTCTTTTTGAGGGCAACATAAAAGCTTCATAGAAAGGTTAGAAAAAAGACAAGTTCAAAATCAGTACAGATGTCAAAAATGCAGGCACTAGAATGAATTTGATTTTGAAGTAAAGAAGAAACTATAGTAAATTATGCCCCATTTGAAGAGGAGGGTATTTTTTAATTTTTAAAAATAATATTATAGGGGCAGCTAGGTGGCGCAGTGGTTAGAGCACCAGCCCTGAAGTCAGGAAGACCTGAGTTCAAATGTGGTCTCAGACACTTCTAGCTGTGTGACCCTGGGCAAGTCACTTAACCCCAATTGCCTCAGCAAAAAGCAAAAATAATAATAATAATATTATATATTTCCCAGTTACACATAAGGACAATTTTTAAACATTCATTTAAACAATTTAAGTTGAAAAATAAATTTTGATTATTAAACATTTTAAAAATAAATTTTAATTCTCTCTCCCTCCTTCCTGACAGTTTGACATAGGTTATATGCAGTCATGTAAATCTATTTCCATATTAGTTATTTTGTGAAAGAAGAATGACCCTTTTTCTAAGATAAGAGAGAAATGGAATACCCCTTTCAAAAGTGATTACTTTGCAAGACCCCAACTTTTTTCAGTTCTGGTTTGTCATCCCAAAGAATTCCCCTCTTTTCAAGGGGTATCTTTAAATTCTCAAATTCTTCTTAATTTTAATCACCTTCATCTCAAATATTTGCCATCTAGAATTTTTAGAAGAAGAGAATGGGGTATCACAAAATCAAGTAGGGAAATTCCATTAGGAACACACAAGTATGAGAACCATTCAAGATGGAAGAGAGAAGCCGGGAAGTTGCCTGAACTCTCCCCAGTTCCCCAAGGAAACAAGATTAAATCAAGCTTGTAAAAGAATTTTAGAATAGTAGAATCCACTAAAAGACAGAGAGAAACTATTTCCCAGCCCAAGATAACTTAGACTTTAGGAAATGTCTGTCTCCTTGGGTAAAAGGGAAGTGCAGCCCAATACAGGCAGTGTCCAGGCAAGCCAGTGAAGGCTCTTAGCCATAACACAGATCAACACACGACCCCCTTGTCCTGGCTCAACTGGCCAATTGTGAGACCTCTAGTCTCAAACAAGCAAACAAACTGCCAATTCCAGATCTCAGAGCACAACGAGGTAGACCATCTGACTGCAGTAGGCAAGCTGCCAATCCCAGAGGATCTAGTGCAGAAAGCCAGTGACCAAACCTCTGGCCCTCAAGGTAAGAAAGTTTGGAACTGTGCCTTCTGTACCCAGAAGCAGAGCTTAACTATTTAAAAAAAGAACAAAAAGCAAAAAATAAGAGCCCTGACCATAAAAATCTACTATGGTGACAGGAAGGATCAAAACAAAAAATTCAGAAGACCCACCACCATCAAATTGCTTACATATGAATTGGTATCAAGCTCAAAAATTCCTCTTAGAAGAGCTCAAAGAATAATTTTAAAAATCAAGTAAGAGAAGTAAAAGAAAAATTGGGAAAAGAAATGAATTATGCAAAAGAATTTAAAAAAAGAGTCAACAGCTTGAAAAAGAAATCCCAAAAAGTGAATGAAGAAAATAACACCTTTTTCAAGAATTGGCCAAATGGGAAAAAATTCACTGAAGAAAACAACTCTTAAAAAGGAGAATTGGCCAAGTTGAAAAGGAAGTATGAAAGTTCATTGAAAAACCAAAACGTTAAAAATTTGGACTGGGCAAGGGAAAGCTAATGACCTTATGAGCCATCAGGGATCAGTTGAAGAAAATCATAAAAGTGAAAAAATTACTATGTCCATTCAATTTCTCCAGAGTTCTTTCATATCTAAATTTTCTAAAATTTTACTCACCTCTTTAACTTCTTGTTTATTTTATCTAGCTCTGAGATGAGGAAGTTGGGGTCCCTCCCATTAATTTAGTTTTGCTGTCTATTTCTTTCTGCAACTCAATTAACTTCTCTAAGAATTTGGATGTCGTACCACTTGGAACATATGTATTTAGTATTGATATTATTTCATTGTCTATGGTATCTTTTAGCAAGATGTAATTTCTTCCTTGTCTCTTTAAATTAGATCTATTTTTGCTTTTGCTTTGTCTGAGATCAGCATTTGTACCCCTGATTTTTTTTTTAACTGTGGCTGATTCAGGTTTTTAATTCACTCTGCTATCCACTTTTATTTTATGGGAGAACTCATCCCATTCACAACTATTATTACTAAGTGTTTATTTCCCTCCATCCTATTTTCCCCATTTATACTTTTATCCTCTCTTCTTTCATTCTATTTTTCATCACCAGTGTTTTGCTTCTAATCACTGCTTTTTTCAATCTGCCCTCCCTTTTGTCAGTCCTCTTCTTTTCTTTTCTCCTTTCCCTCCTATTGAATGGGAATATAAAGGAATACACCTTTTTTTTTCATCAGCACATGCACCTACACAAAAACTGGACCTTATTAGGGCATAAAATAACTTACAATCAAATGCAGAAAGGCAGAAATATTTAATGTATCCTTTTTAGATCATGATGCAATAAAAATCACATGTAATAAGGGGTAGTGGAAAGATCGATTAAAAATTGGAAGTTGATCTAAAGCTAAAGAATGAGTGGGAAACAACAAATCAAAGAAACAATCAATAATTTCATCCTAGAGAATGACAATAATGAGACAACATGCCAAAACTTATGGGATGCAGTAAAAGCAGTTTTATATCTCTAAATGCTTATATTAATAAAATAGAAAAAGAACAGATCAATAAATTGGGAATACAATTAAAAAGCTTGAAAAAGAACAAATTAAAAATCTCCAATTAAATAACAAATTAGAAACTCTGAAAATCAAAGCAGAGATTAATAAAATTGAAATAAAAACTATTGAACTAATAAATAAAACTAAGAGTTGGTTTTATGGGGGAAAACACACCAATAAAATGGATATATCTTTGATTAATTTGATTAAAAAGAAAAAAAACAAAATACCAATATAAAAAATAAAAAGGGTGGATTCACTACCAATGAAAAGGAAATTAAAGCAATAATTAGGAGCTATTTTGCCCAATCACACACCAACAAATCTGACAATCTGAGTGAAATGGATGATTGTTTATAAAATATAAATTGTCCAGATTAACAGAATTAAATATTTAGCCCCATTAAAAAAAAAGAAATTGAACAAGCCATTAATGAACTCCCTAAGGAAAATTCTGCAGGGCTAGATGGATTTATAAATGAATCTACCAAATATTTAAACAACTATTAATTCCAATATTATATAAACCATTTGGAAAAATAGTTGAAGGAATCCTACCAAGTTCCTTTTATGAAACAAATATGGAACTGATACCTAAACCAGGAAGAAAAAAACAGAGAAAGAAAATGATAGACCAATTTACCTAATGAATTATCATTGCAAACATTTTGAATAAAATATTAGCAAAGAGATTACAACACTTTATCACCAGGATAACACACATAAGTGGGTTGGATTTATACTAGGATTTCAGGGCTGGTTTAATATTGAGAAAACTATCAGCATAATTGACCATATCAATGATGAAACCAATAGAAATCATGTAATTATCTCAACAGATGCAGAAAAAGCTTTTTGGTAAAATATAGTATTTATTCCTATTAAAAACCTTAGAGAGCATAGGAATAAATGGAGTTTTCTTTTTCTTTTCTTTTCTTTTTTTTTTGCTTTTTGCTGAGGCAATTGGGGTTAAGTGACTTGCCCAGGGTCACACAGCTAGGAAGTGTCTGAGACCAGATTTGAACTCAGGTCTTCCTGACTTCAGGGCTGGTGCTCTAACCACTGCGCCACCTAGCTGCCCCTGGAGTTTTCTTTAAAATGATAAATAGTATCTATCTAAAACCATTAGCAAGTATTAATTGTAATGGGCATAAACTAGAAATGTTCCCAATAACATCAGAGGTGAAATAAAAATGCCCATTATCGCCATTATTTCTTAATATTGTACTGGAAATGTTAGCTTTAGCAATAAGAGAAGAAAAAGAAATTGAAGGAATTAGACTCATCAATGATGAAACAAAAATAGTACTCTTTGCAAATATGGTATACTTAAAGAATCCTAGAGAATCAATTAAAAGACTACTTGAAGTAATTAAAAACCTAGGAAACTTACAGGATAGAAAATAAACCTATATAAATCACTATTTCTATATATTACCAGCAAAACTCAGCAGCAAGAAATAGAAAGAGCAATTCCATTTAAAATAACTGTAGACAATATAAATTATTTGGAAGTCTATTTGTCAGACAAACCCAGGAACTGCATGACCACAATTACAAAGCACTTTTTCACATAAATAAACTTAGATTTAAACATTTGGAAGAATGTAGATTGCTCAAGGGTAGTCCAAGCTAATATAACAAAAACTTCTGGGAAAACAGTATGACAGAAACTAAACATAGATTAATATCTCACAATGTATACAAAAATAAGGCCAAAATGGGTACATGATTTAGACATAAAAGGTGGTACCATAGCAAATTAGGAGAGCAAAGAACAGTTTACCTGTCAGGTATATGGAGAAGGAAAGAATTTATGACCAAACAAGAGATGAGAACATTATGAAATGCAAAATGGATAATTTTGTTTATATTAAATGAAAAAGTTTTTGCATAAACAAAACCAATGCAATCGAGATTAAAAGAAAAGCAGAAAGCTGGCAAACAATATTTGCAGCAAGTATTTCTGGCCTCATTTCTCAAATATGTAGAGAAGTAAAACAAATTTATAAGAATCCAAGTCATTCCCCAATGGACAAATGGTTAAAGGATATGAACAGGCAGTTTTCAGATGAAGAAATTAAAGCTATCTATAATCACATGAAAAAATGCTCTAAATCATTATTGGTTAGAGAAATGAAAATTAAAACAGTTCTGAGGTATCATCTTATACCTATCAGATTGCCTAATATGACAGAAAAGAAAAATGATAAATATTGGAGCTATGGGAAAATTGGGACACTAAGGCCTTGTTGGGGAAGTTGTGAACTAATCCAACTCTTCTGGAGAGCAGTTTGGAACCATGCCCAAAGGGCAATCAAACTGTGTATACCCTTTGATTCAGCAATAGTGTTGTTAGGTCTGTAGCCCAAAAATATCATAAAAAGGAAAAGGACCTGCATGTACAAAAATAAAGAGGTTTTCTTTGGAGATGGCAAAGAATTAAAATTGGAGAATGGCTGAATAATATTTGAATGTAATGGAATACTATTGTGCTGTGAGAAATGATGAGCAGGCAGATTTCAAAAATAAAGATTGAGGCATACTATTTTTATTTTTTTTTTGTTTTTCATATATTTTTCCTTTGTGTCTTCTTTCACAACATGACCAATATAGAAATATGTTTAACATAATTGTATTACCTGTAACAGATTGCTAACTGCCTTGGGAAGTGGGAAGAAGAAGGGAGAGAGAAAAAAATGGAACTTAAAATCTTATAAAAAATGAATGTTGAAAGCTATCTTCATATGTAATTGCTGGAGGGTAGAGCTCATGGATTGAGGTTCCAGTTCAGAGGGAAAAGCTGAAGTGAAGCCAGAGACACCATTCCCTCTATATCAGGATTAGAGGTGTTTACACTAATACCTCTTATTAAAAAATGAACCAGCAAAAAGGAAGAAGTCCACCATACTATGGGCACAGGGAAGACTGGGATTCATCTTTAGAAGGGGACACTGAAATAAAAAAAGCTTCTACCTCAAAAAATAATATGAAATGGTTCCCTGCCCAGAGAGAATTTATAGAACTAAAAGAAAAGAATTTAAAAATCAAATGAGAAACATTGAAGAAAAACTAAAAATAAATAAATAAATGAAAGAAAAGCAAGATTATGAAAAAAGTTAACCAACTATAAAAGGAGATATAGAGTCTCAAAGATGAAAATAATTCTTTGAAAATTAAAATTGGACAAGGGGAAGCCAGTGAAGCTATAAGAGACCAAGAAATAAAAAAACAGATTATAAAGAATAAAAAAATACAACATAATGTGAAATATCTTATAAGATAAATGACAGATTTGAAGAACAGATCAAGAAGAGAAAATAGAAGAATAATTTGACTGCCTGAAAGTTGTGAGCACAAAAAGAACCTTGACACAATAATGAAAGAAATAATCCAAGAAAATTGTCCTGTGGTGAACATGAGGAAAAAGTAGAAAGAAAAAATCCACTGACCACCATCTCAATGAGAGCCTTTGAGAAAAAAAAATAGTAACATTATTGCCCATTTTTGAAATCACCAAATGAAATAGAACATTTTTCAAGAAACAATGAAAAAAATTTCAAATACACTGGAGTTATAATTAGAATTGTACAGGACTTAACAGTAGCCACAAGAAAAGATTGCAGGTCCTAGAATCATATTTCCTGGCAATCGAAAGAAGTAGGCCAGCACCCAAAAATATCATATCCAGTAAAATCATCTACAATATTGAATGAGAAAAAAATGGACATTCAATGAACTTGAAAATTTTCAGGACTATCTTTCACCCAAACCCAAACTTGATAGAAAATTTAACATATAAGAGCCAATATCAAAGATCAATTTCAAGGAACTCAACATGGATAAATTGTTTGTTGTTTTTTTAACATGGGAGATTTATAATATGTTTAAGATTGATATCAACAATAGGACAACTCAAAAGAAAGATTGGGGCAGAGTTAAAGTCAAAATAGTAATTATGTTCTATAAATGAGATGTAGAGGAAGAAGAGACACAGAGGCATTAGAGGGGAGAGGAGGACTTGTATTTCTGAAAACCCACTCACATTGGGAATGGGTTAATTAGACAACTCTACAAATATACGATGAAGAGTATAGCACTCTCCCAAATCTATAAAGAAATATGGGGGAGGGATGGGCAGACAGGGAAGCAAAGGGTGAGGGAAGAAGACAGGGATCATCCATGGGCGGGAGGAGATTAAGTAATAGCAAGACAAGTTAGGAGCAGAATTAAAGCAAAGGGTCAGCAAGAATAGGAAAGATATGTTTGTGTCTATGTGCAGGAATATGTATGTGTATGTATATATTTACACAAGTATATATGCATGTATATGCAATATAATGTGTATATATATCATGTAAATATGTAGATATATATAAAATGTGTAACTGTGTATATATATATATTTATTATATGTATTACAAATATATCTTTTCTTAACAATAGTCAGCTTGGGGGTATGTGAAGAGGATGAAAGGGGGAAAAAGAATAAAGTAAAAAAGGTGTGCAGCAGAAAGCAAAAGAACAATTTACAAGGAAGTAAAGAAAAGATGGACACTCATGAATATAATTTCTTCAAATAATATATATATATATATGTGTGTGTGTGTGTACTTTCTTGAACTGTTATTCATCGCTATATATTTTGAATCCTCCCTGATGTTCTGCTTGGCACAAAACATTGTTTTGTTTCATTTTCTTTTGTAATTATTTTATGTTTTTCTTTTTTATTATGTTTCTTTAAATAAAATAAATTTTGGGAAAAAAACAAAATAGATCAAAGAGAATAGCAACTGGCTATGAAAATGAGCTACAAAAGCCACTTTCCTTAAGGACTAGATTAGAAAGAAAACAATGTCATATTAATAATTATAATACTTATATGGCTCTTTAAGCTTTGCAATGAACTTTACAAATATTTCATTTTATCTTCACATCAGCCCTGGTACTATTATTCTTTCCTTTTTATAAATAAAGAATTGTGGGCAGCCAGAAACTAAGTGACTTGTGCGGAGTCATACAACTAATAAATATCTGAAGTCATTTTGAACTAAAATCTTCACTCCAGGATAAGTGTGTTAAACACTGTGACACTCAAATGCCCATGTAATGAGGGCCCAAATGAACCTTGGGCATTTGATTGAATGACTCATCCCTGAATAAAATGCCTGACTTTATCATGGGACTTGGGATCATGAGCTTGTGCAAAAGTATATAAAGTTGAAATGATGGAGGAGATTTATTTACTTTATATCAGAAAGCCCTGGTTAATCAAATACTATGGAATCTATAAAAAGGGCTTGCTTTTAAAAAGGAATAATAAATAAATAAATAATAAAATAAACATATTTTTACATATCCATAAATAAATATAAATAATAAAAAGGAATAATAAATAAATAAAAAAGGAGTAAAAATAATACAAGGGAATGATATTTTAGATCAAGGAATTAATTGGATTAAATTAGTGATTTCCTCACCTGCCATGGACATTCTCCTTTAGGACATGCGTAACCACCTACAATTCTGCCTTCAGGAATACTTTTATTTCTCTTTTCCAAAACTGGCATTCTTCCACAGGGATAGTCAACTGTATGAAACAATGAAGCAATGGCAAATTGGTAGTTTAATTGTAGGGAACAGAGGAATATGATGTCACATATTGTATTGACAAGAGGCAGCACAGTGTAGAACAGTGGGAAGAGCAATGAATTTAGAACTGGTTGATAAGATTCCGTTTTGTCTTCACTACTCAGAAACTGCATAATCCTGAAATTAAATCTCAACACTTCCCTTCCTGTGGTCAGAAATTTAGCTAACACCCAGTCCTGAGGAAATTGAGGTCCAGTGCGATTATAATTTACCCAAAGTCACATTTATTGTAGTTCAGTAGTTTTGGGTCAGATCTAACTTTTTGTGATCTCTTTTGGAGGATTTTTTTTTTGGCAAAGTTAATAAAGGGGTTTGCCATTTCCTTCTCTAACTCATTTTACAGATGACAAAACTGAGGCAAGAAATGACTTACCCAGTGTCTGAGTAAGTGTCTGAGGCTGGAGTTCAACCCAGGAAGATGAGTCTTCCTGATTCCAGGTCCAGCATTCTATCCATTGTGCCACCTAACTGCCCCATGTAATTAAGTACAATAAGCAAAAAGAATAAGGAATATTTTATTTGTTGTTCTGAAACCTTGAAGTCTTCAACCTACATCTCTCGATTTGGAAGTACAGATTTTTCTCTCTAATAGAATAAATAAAAATCATTCCTTATGTCCTTACTCTACTAAGATTGGGATTACAAATACAAAAGTGAAGACAATCCTTGACCTCAAGGATATTATATATATATATATATATATATATACATATATTTATTTATTTTTATTTTTATTTATTTATTTTGCTGAGGCAATTGGGGTTAAGTGACTTGTCCAGAGTCACACAGATAGAAAGTGTTAAGTGTCTGAGGTCAGATTTGAACTTGCGTCCTTGGCTGGTGCTCTATTCACTGCACTACCTAGCTGCTCCAAGGATATTATATTTTAATGAAGGAATCTCTCTGTTTCTGTTTCTCTCTCTCTCTCCTCTCTCTCTCTCTCTCCCTCTCTCTCTCTCTTTTGTCTTTTCTCTCTGTCTTTCTCTCTTTTCTTTTCTCTTTCTGTCTCTGTCTCTCTGTCTCTGTCTCTGTGTCTCTTCTCTCTGAATCTCCTCTCTCTCTCTCTCTCTCTCTCTCTTCCTCTCCCCTTCTCTATTTCTCTTTCTCTCTCTCTGTCTCTCTCTTGTCTTTCTCTCTCTCCTGTTCTTTCTCTCTCTTTTGTCTTCTCTCTCTCTTTTCTTTTCTCTGTCTCTGTCTTTCTCTCTCTCTCCTCTCTGTCTTTGTCTCTGTCTCTGCCTCTCCTCTTCTCTCTCTCTTCTCTATCCTCTTTTTCTTTCTCTCTATACATATATATATACACATATATATGTACATATGTTCCCTACACACACACACACACACACAAACATATGTATGTGTGTGTATGTGGAAATGGTGGCCAGGAAGGGATATTTGGGTTGGGTTTGCAGGGAGGGTGAGTAGAACCATAGGGGAGCAGAAGGAAAGAGCTATTTCCTTTGTTGTGCTTGAGGAAAGGGCAACAGGTGATGGCACCAAGGATTTGTGGGGAGAGTAGTGGAAAGATATTCCTGTGATATCACTCCTGTTGGAGCCAGTCTCTTGATACTAGAGCTGGCTATGTTCTGATAGCTTTGGCAGGTGCAATGATGGTAGAAATATATTGAGAACATAGTTGAATTTTTCAGTACAACCAAACCAGGGTTAGGAAGTGGGATTGAGAAACCAATAAGGACAGATGGGTGGAGTGCTCTCTAATACCCCAGTCTGTGCCCTAGCATTTCTTTTTTCCTAGGAAAACTGTTCCTTTTTTTCCTAGGAAAGCAATGCTTGCAGCTTTGGTAAAATGTTCTTAAGTTATGCAGAAATCTGAGAATTGCACAATATTTGATACAGATAATCATTAGTATAATAAAATTATATTGCTATTCTGATGGATTTGTTTGCCCTTTCATCCCATCATTGAAGGTCCATGAGTGATTTGTGTTCTGAATCTGTTACATGGAACTTAGAATGTTAGATGAGCAGGCTAGCCACATTTAACCAAAATGCCAGCTTAACTTGTAAAGTAGTTGAAATGCTAATTCTAATTTTTATAGCATATCATAATTATTTTATTTATTTTGCTGAGGCAATTGGGGTTAAGGGACTTGTCCAGGCTCACACAGCTAAAAAGTGTTAAGAGTTTGAGACCAGATTTGAAGTCAGGTCCTCCTAACGTCAGGGCTGGTGCTCTATCCACTGAGCCATGTAGCTGCTCCTATGCCATAATTATTTATAGAAAAAATATAATACCACTTATAACTAGCCTTTTAGGGATTGCAAAGCATTGTGAGTGTATGTGTGTGTGCACACATTTATATATATAAAATCTCATTTGATCCTCACAGCAACTTTTTCTGTAAAGTAAGTGCTATTTTGACCTCAATTTATTAGATAAGGAAACTGAAGCTGGGGGAAGTTAAGTGTCTTGCTTCGGGTCACTCAGCTAATATCTGAGGTGGGATTTGAATTTGGGTCTTTCTGATGTCAAGTTCAACACCCCTTTTTTTGCCATTTAACTGCTGACTTTTGCTTTTGGTACTTCTGAGATCCAATTCTGCTGACTTGAACCTCTGGCTTTTTTTATTTGGGGTAGAGAAGGCAAAAAGCTTGGGTGACAAGTGGGATACTCTCATAGTATCACAATAGGTAGGAAATTGAGGGAATCATTCAATTTCTTATAGTAACACAGCAGAGGGTTGTTCAGGGAGCTGGGCTTCCTGCAGTGATAGAATGGATCAGACATCAAGAAGGCATGACAGCTGTTGATATTAATCACCCTCAAAAGTCCAGTCATTCTAAGTTCCAAATTTCAAGCAAGACAAAGGAACTGAAAGATAGTCCTGCCTCAGAAGTAGAAGGTCCTGGATTCAAATCTTGCTTCGACACATACTACCTGATCCTGAGTAGTCACTTAATATCTCAATGCCCCTAGGCAACTCTCTAAAACTACCGTATTTATTGACAGTTTCAACTCCCTTTCAGATTTTCATTCCCAAAGCCCATTCCTATGTTCTAATAGAAAAAAGCAACAAGTGGTCTGTTCATAAGGGGAAGGTGACTGGATGAAGGGATGATGGGCAGAAACAACACTGAGGAAACTGAAAGTGGATTCCTACCTACTGGATTGCAGGTTACTCCATCTGGAGCCAGAGCATAGCCCCTCTCACAATAGCAGTGGCGGATGGTTTCAGAGTTGTCACTGCAGTACTGGTGACAGCCCCCATTGTCAAAGTCACAGATGAGCTGGCTGGCTTTGCCTGGGAACATGAAGGGAATATTTCAGAACAACACTTTGGGTCAAAGAGAAGCAATCTTGGTCACTTCTAAAGCTTTTGTGGCGAAGGTACATGGATTTCCCTTCAGGGAACTGATTTACTCTTATTATCCCCTGAGAATTTGTTGGGGATATGCTGGAGCCACTTCATAGCATCTGCCAAGAGCTGACCATTAAATTTTCAGTGTGAGCATTAATATCTCAGAGATCAGCAAAGGCTACTCATCAGGACATGATTTATTGTTTTATTTGTTTAGACTTAAAAAGTAATGGATGAAATGTTAATAAGGCCAGCTAAACTTAGCATACTTAAAGTGTGTCTTGTATTTGTTTTCCCCACTCCACCCCTTCCAACAAATGTTAAACATTTACAAACACACTTGCAACTATTTGGATTGATGAAGCCTAGGTAAGATCTAGACACATGAATTGACTAGAAAGAACACAAAATATTTCCCTAGCCATGGGAGAACAGCTGGAAAGGGAGGTCAGGGTAGGGAGCCAGATCAGTGTGCTACAGCTTCTATAGAAGAACCTTTCCAATTCCAAAACTGAATGTTCTGGTTTGACTGAAGGACTCAAGAAATTCCTTAGAGCAAAGATAGCTTATACAGTGATTCTTCCTATATCACAACTTTCCCCATTTGTGGTTTTGAAATCATGGGTTGGCAAGAGAAATTAAATGGCAATTTTGGGAGAGTTTTGTGGAGCTACAGCCAGCAGACCAAAACTTAACCCAAATTTTACAATAAGGTACTGTAAATAAGCTATAAAACAAAAAAATATTCAGACTTCTTCTCTGGTTCAAAGAGAGGGTCAAGAAATTTTTTGTGGGTTGTCTAGATTGTGGAGGAGGTGCTGTACACTTCTCTATGTGGAAGGGTTAACGGTATAGAAAAGGGGTCTTTAATTTATCCAGATAAATGATCTACAATAATGTCTTTTTTTCCCTTGATAATAATAATACTATTAATAATAATAGCTGATAATACAATTATTATTTTCTCCATTTCACAGTTGAGGAAATTGAGTCTCAGAGCCATTAAATCATTTAGCAATTGTCATCCATTTAGTTAAAAAGATTCAACTTCAAGTCTCTAGTTCTTAAGTCAAAGCCTCTTTCTCAACTGTACCTACTCAGTGTTTTGACAGGAATAAATGGGGAACAATTGTTTGCTTTAGCTTTAGTATCTCAGAAGAGGAAATTCCTTTCCCTATCTGGCAGAGTCTTTATCCTATCCTTTATCCTTCTTATAACCGTCACTGTCTGAAAGCAACCTTCTAAGGGAGGGTACATGGTGGTCATGCTTGTAAATAAGGAGAGCATACTATGGTACACCTCTAGAGGAGACAATGATTTAGGGTAATAATGTCTGACTTGTTTCACAGTTCCTGCCCTCAAACTCCATAAGGCACAAGCATATGTAGGTCTGGAAGTTCTCAACACAGGTTCCTCCATTCTGGCAGGGATTTGAAGCACACTGGTTTTCATCTGCAGAAACAGGGAGCGTGAGAGAATTTGTTGAGAAGGAGGTTGTAGATAAGAGAAAGAGGTAAAACATAAAGACATTCCATTGACCAACTTACCAGTGTATTGAATCCAAAAATGTTTCTGAAAAAGAAGAGGAGATACCTTGTAAGGGAGAGGTCCACTGGATATTCATCATTTTCACAGACAAATGCTTAGCCTGGTGACATAAGAATTCTTGTTCACATTGGCTGCCATACAGATTTAGGTATAATTTTTGACACATTCATAATTTTTTTTTTGGCTCAGAAAGATGGATGGGTATGCACACGTGTGTAAAATATATTGCTTCCCAGAGAGTAAGTGGACAATTTATTTTCTCTCTTAGTAGATATAATTTCCTTGAGAATAAGAACTGTATGCCATTCATCTTTATAGCTATACAATCTAAGGGCATAATATCTTCTACCGAATAGGCACTTAATAGCGATTTATTAAATTGATTTTAAATCTCCTCGCGAATCGTTGATGTCTACTAGAGGCAACACATGAAAGAGAAAGGCTGGATAGTCCTAACTCTGTCTCTAGGGAGCTGAGAGATATTGAGTCATTGTATATGTAGATGTTTGTCAACCTCATCTATAAACCCAGAATAAAAATATCTACCTTTCCTATCCCATAGAATTACTAAATGCATCACAGAATACCAGAATCCTGGAGTCAGAAGGAATCTTAGAGATTACCTACTCTGGTGCCTGCTCAATGCATAAATTCTGCTTGTAATATCCTTAAATTAAGTAACAAAACTCACTATCATACCAAGCATCTCATTCCATTTTGTAATAGCTCTAATTATTAAGAAAAATTCCCTCATATTGAACCCAAATTTACCTTCTAATAATTCTCAATTATTGGTTCTAGTTCTTCTGAGTCAACTAAGAATGGCAAAGGTACTAATGAGATCATAGATATAAAAATATTGCATGTATGTATGCAGAAGAATATTATATAAAAGCCTAGAAAAGGAAATTGTTTTTTCCTTTACAGAATCACTATATGTATGAATGAACTAGGTATAGCATAAAGCACAGCTGATGAAGAAACAAATCTAAAATGAATAAACAATAAGGATAATAAGAAACAAAACTATTGCTTTCAAATTAATTAATACTTTTTTTCCTGAGGCAATTGGGGTTAAGTGACTTGCCCAGGGTCACACAGCCAAGAAGTGTTAAGTGTCTGAGACCAGATTTGAACTCAGGTCCTCCTGACTTCAGGGCTGGTGCTCTAACCACTGCACCATCTAGCTGCCCCAACACATTTTCTTTAAAAACATTTCTTAATGCAATTTTATGTGCTTATTTTGCCAGGATCAGCATGACTACTTATGGATATGATTCAACGGATAACGACATGCTAACATTTAGGAAATTCCCATGTGTTTATTAAACAATAACTAACATCTCCTAGTTGTGTGATCCTGGGCAAGTCACTACAAAAAAAAAGAATAACTAAGAGAAGGTCTGCTGATTCATTATAAACATGTGTTATGATATGTATTATTATCACAAGATATAGAACCCTTTAAAAATAGTCTTTTTTGCCACTACAAAAAGGACACTAAACTATAAATAGCTAATAACTTTTCTAGCAAGTAAAGAGAAAGTTTTTGAAATTTGTCCAAAGATGACAAATGCTGAATAAACCTTCAACATTTATACCCATCTTCCAATTAGGGATTTGGGGGTTAATTGATTATGAAGTTTCTACATTTTGCTTCTGGATCCCACAGGATTACTCTCTCTCTCTCCACCAAACATCAAAGAAAAGGTTCATTTTTCCTGAGGGACAAAGCTACATTCTAAAATGTAAATATCTGTGTTAGAAAAAAAGAATAGAAAATAGTTTTGAAAATTTGTAAATAATGGTAAAAGTTTGTAAATAATGGTGAAAGTTCCTCATAAAATTCTACCGCAAGAGAAGTCCCCTGGGTTTGGTCTACTTCTAAGGCTGGGAAATTCTGGTCACTCCAGGCTCCTCTGCTAAGTCAATACTTCTCCTAATTGCATCTTGCTCATTTTTCATATATACCCAGAATCCTTTGTGCTTACTTTTGGTAACACTTGTTATTTTTGGTCTGCAGTCTTGCAGTT
>JAJPUD010000074.1:337101-394380 GCA_023553655.1 Myrmecobius fasciatus | reverse complement strand
CTTACTTTTGGTAACACTTGTTATTTTTGGTCTGCAGTCTTGCAGTTCCCACTCCCATTTGGTAAATCAAAATGTGCCTTCCATTTATGACCAAGTAAAACACAGTGATTCCTTGGGGAGAAAAACGATGCAGCCAAGGTAGAGTTGGATGGGTTGGAAAGGTATTAAATAATCTTTTTCTTTCTAATATCCAGACATGGAGAGCTAAAATGATAATCAAAATTTCATGAAGCAAGAACTTCTAGCATCTACACAATGGTAAATAGGTAAAACAGAAAAGCAGGGAAAAAAAGCAAAAAAAAATCAAATAATTTAGACAGAATGGTCATTCACTTACAGTCCTTTCATCATTTTTGAAGATTTCCCTGGCTTCCTCAAAAGAACATTTTTCTTCAATACATTCTCTCTCCAGAGAACCTGGTCTCAACTCTTCAAGGAAAGAGTTAGCTCTTCTTTCTCTTTTCAAGATATCATTGGCTTCCTCCTGATTTAGAAAGACTGAGAAATGAAAATTCTATGTATGAATGGCTTGCCTCCTCATTATACCAACATGCTGGAGAAATTTATTGGATGTTCATACAGTAAGCAAAAACCACCATTTTTTTTTTGGAATCCAATCTAATCTAATACAATAAACATAACAATGTAGGATGGTTTACCTCTTAGACCTGTGGAGGGGGAAGGAATTTGTGACCAAAGAAGAACTAGAGGTCATCATTAATCACAAAATAGATAAGTTTGACTATATCAAGTTAAAAAGTTTTTGTACAAACAAAATGAATGCAGACAAGATTAGAAGGGTAGCAGTAAACTGGGAAAATATTTTTACATTCAAAGGTTCTGATAAAGGCCTCATTTCTAAAATATATAGAGAATTGACTCAAATATATAAGAATTCAAGCCATTCTCCAATTGATAAATGGTCAAAAGATATGAACAGAAAATTTTCAGACGAAGAAATTGAAACTATTTCTAGTCATATAAAAAGGTGCTCCAAATCACTATTGATCAGAGAAATGCAAATTAAGACAACTCTGAGATACCACTACCCACCTGTCAGATTGGCTAAAATGACAGGAAGTGATAATGATAGCTGTTGGAGGGGATGTGGGAAAACTGGGACACTGATACATTGTTGGTGGAACTGTGAACGGATCCAACCATTCTGGAGAGCAATTTGGAGCTATGCTCAAAAAGTTATCAAAGTGTCCATACCCTTTGACCCAGCAGTGTTTCTACTGGGCCTATATCCCAAAGAGATTTTAAAGGAGGGAAAGGGACCCACATGTGCAAAAATGTTTGTGGCAGCCCTTTTTGTAGTGGCAAGAAACTGGAAACTGAATGGATGCCCATCAATTGGAGAATGGCTGAATAAATTATGGTATATGAATGTTATGGAATATTATTGTTCTGTAAGAAACAACCAGGAGGATGATTTTAGAGAGGCCTGGAGAGACTTGCATGAACTGATGCTGAGTGAAATGAGCAGAACCAGGAGATCATTATACACGGCAACAAGAAGACTATATGATGATCAATTCTGATGGACATGGTTCTCTTCAACAATGAAATGTTTCAAACCAGTTCCAATTGTTCAGCGATGAAGATAGTCATATACATCAAGAGAGAGGCCTGTGGGAACTGAGTGTGGACCACAACATAGCATTTTAACACTTTCTGTGAATATTTCCATGCATTTTGTTTTCCTTCTTAGGTTGCTTTTTTTCTTCTCTCTTTCTAGATCTGATGTTTCTTGTGCAGTAAGATAACTGTATAGATATGTATACATATATTGGATTTCTCATATAATTTATCATATTTAGCATGTATTAGATTACCTGTCATCTAGGGGTGGGGGTGGGGGGAAGGAGGGGAAAAGCTTGGGAAAAAAGTTTTTTGCAAAGGTCAATGTAGAAAAATCACTCATATGTTTTGTAAATAAAAAGCTTTTAATAAAAAAAACAAAAACAAAACAAAACAAAATAATACAATAAACATTCATTAAGCACCTACTAAGTTCCAGGTACTGGGAATGCAATTAATAAAGAGAAAGACAGCTAGGCAGGAGGTGTGTGTGTACACACACATGTATACACTTGACATGGGAGCATCTTATTCCATGGATTTGGAAAAAAACAAACCAGATGCAGGGTAAGTAAAGTGAACTCCAAAGTTCAGTTTCTGCTCTACATAAAGAAAAACATTTGAAAGAGTTTGGTACTCTAGCCTCTATTCTTCCAATAAGAGAGGAGAAGAAGCTAAAGAAATAAATGAATAAAAACTAAAGAAAGTTTCTCTAATTCTACTGAATTCAGCATGTGACATGGGGGGGGGAGTCACTTGATCTTTCTGAGACTGGTTCCTTCATTTTCTAAAATGATTATATAAAGGAGATGAAATGAGAATAAGCATTAATACAGTACCTACACTGTGTTAAGCAAATATTAGCTCATTTGAGCCTTACAACAACCCACAAAGGAGATATTATTATTAAACCCAATATACAATAGAGTTAACTGAGGCAAACTCAGGTTGAGTGACTTGCCCAGGATCATGCAGCTAAGAAGTGGATTTGAATTTCAGGTCCAGTGTTCTATCTACTATGTCACTTAGGTGTTTCACGTTCCCTATCTCACAGGGTTACTATGAGGAAAGCACTATATAAATGCAAGCTCCAAATAGCTATATAAAGATGAGGTATTATTGTTATTGCTCCTACCCTAAGCACTCAAGCTTCATTGGTATAAGTGAATACAGCTCATGTCAATTTTGTTTCTTGATTAGCCTGTGTTGACTCAGGTTTAGCTTTCCTCAGAATTGTAAAATAGACTTTGTTTGCTTTTTACTTCCCTCTATCAACAACAGGATACTCCTAAATTCCATGTCCTTATACTGCCCCTTGTCTAGTCAGGGCCTAACTCCCACAAATGAAGGCCTGGAAAAACATTTTAACAGTTTTTTTAATCAATCGATAGACACTGATTGTGTAATTCCTGTGTCTTAGGCATACTAAGCACTATTCATGGTGTAAAGGACAGAATATTGGATTTGAAGCAAGAAGACCTGAGTTCGAATCTTGCCTCAATTACCCATGTAACCCTGGGTAATTTATTCAACAATTTCAGGTCTCAGTGGCCTCATCTGTAAACTGAGAGGGTTGCACTCGATCCCTAAAGCTCTAAAGCCATTATCCTAAAGTCACTAAAGAACTTTTCTGTTTTGTCCTTTATTTGTAGTTCTTCTAGTTTTATTTATGATTCTCTTGACCTACTCTGACTTAGCATGATCATACACCAAGCTTTCTTCATGTTTGTTTTTCTCAGAGTTCCTTGTTTATTGTTTTTTGAGATACCATTTCTTACAATTTTTCATCTTATTGTCCATTTTGCAAATGAACTTGTACTCTAACCTGTGTTGACAAAGCAATGTGAGCTAAAGTTGGAAAAATTGCTTGAGGCATAGATAGGATGTTTCTTATAGAAAAGCACATCATTTACCCAAGTGTACTAGCTTTTCTACTTTCATTAAAATTCATTGATTCTCTATCTTGTTCTCTTGCTAATTCATACACCTCCTGATATATGATAGTTTAATGAGATTGTGCTTTCCTTTTGTCTTCCCAACTAGGTAGAATGCTCTTTGAGGATAAAGTAATATATAATCTGCATAATTGCACATGTATAACCTGTATCAAATTGCTTACCATTTCAGGGAGGAGAGAAGGAAGGAGAAAATTGGGAAATCAAAATGTTTAAAAAAATGAATGGTAAAAATTATCTTTCCAGTAATTGGGAAAATAAAATATTATTTCAAAAGAATTATAGGTCATTAGAGGAAGAGGAGATTTTAGACCCCATCAAGTTGAAGTAGATAATTTTACAGACAAGGAACTAAAGGCACAGAAAGATAAATGAAATAACCTGTATTGGGTCACCCTATTTATGGTAAGCCCTGAATAGAAGAACTCAAACCACCTAATACTCGATACTCCATCTAGTGCTATTTGTATTGTATGCTACACTTTTTTTGTTCTTTATGACACTCACCAAAGTGTTTGGCAGAGAGAAGCTGATTGATAGATACTTGTAGACTAATTAACTTGCTAACCTTGATAAGACATGTTGACTACAGCTTCTAACTAGCAAAGCTGTGGTAAAAGTGTCAGAGAAAGACTTGGTGTTTGCCGTTTCCAAGGAAGTGAAATTTGAGTCATCGGCTTCACCAAGGGAAATAAATGCTCTATCATCTATTGGCAATGGAAGTGTGCAAGCACCAAACTTGAAAATGCTTACTTGCATTGTAGTGGGACTTTACTCATTTAGAAGTTTCTTACATCTATGAAATCACAGGTCTAGTTCCTACAGAGAAAGTACTTTGTATACCTTAAGGTTGAGTTATTATTCCTATAGGTCCTCTTAATGAAACTTAAAGAAACACAAAATCCACTATTTTAAGAAATTAAGTATGCTGGGTTGTTTCCACGCCAGAGAGCCATGACTTAGTCACTGAGTATTGACAAATTCTATCTTCTTTCCAGATATGGTAATGAAAGATCAGGAGCCCTAAACATAGCCAATGTTTAATTTGTTCCCTGTTACATGTTTGGCAGTTTAGGACTGACTTCTCAGTTTTTAAATAAAATAAATTTAATAAATTAAAAAATATTTTTAATAAGAAAAAGGCACCAGAACAGATGATTTTTTTTATTGTTACCATTTTGTTCTGTTTTTTCATTGAAAAATTTCCACAAATTAAATGAGATGTCAGGTATACTACATTATTCAGAGTTAAAAAGGAAAAAAAAAGCACTTCATTTAAGGTTGTTTGTTTTTCCTCTGTGGGTACATTTGGATACACATTCCTGTAAGCAAATGTTCCTAGTCAGTGAACATCAATACACAGAATAAAGATTAACTTTTGGAAGGTGCTGAGGGATAAACGTCCAGAATTTGATTCTCATGGTGGGCTCTCCTTCATTCAATAATTATATGTCAAACAGAGAAAAAAATAGTTTAATTAGTAATAAAAACGTCTCCCCCAACATACCTTCGGTCAGAGACTCCTGAAGCACTAGTGTAAAGCCAAGAAAATGGATCATGTAGGACGAGGAAACCATGATGAAGATCTCAGGCAGGGTTAAGCGACTATCTGTTGACATTCCAGTCAGAACTGTTGGGCCAAAGTTCTCCACTTCAAAGAATGTTTTGTGTGTGTGTGTGTATAGGATAAGGGACTGCTGGGGAGATGGAAGAGCTTTACAAACACAGAATTGGGAGCTGCACTTCTGAGAACACTTAACATTCTCTTAGGATTTTGAGTAGCTTAGTTCTCACAGTTTCTTCAGAGTGGTAAGGAGATTTTTATTATTATTATTATTATTATTATTATTATTTTGCTGAGGCAATTGGGGTTAAATGACTTGCCCAGGGTCACACAGCTAAGAATGGTAAGGAGATCTTAATAAAATTATGTGAAGATGCTATTATCTAACATTAATATAGAGGTGCAAACATAAATCACTAATTTTTAGTCCAAGTGAAAGCAAAAAATAATCAAGAACCCAGACACACATCTTGCCCCTTTCCTTCTCTTCCTCCACTTTAGCAGACATCTTTTGAAGCATAGAATATTGTTATGGAGGCCACAGAAAATCAATGCACTTTAAAGCTTGGATCCTCAAAGTCCTGGAAAGAGGGAGGGGAGACCAGGATGTGAGGTTGCCTTGTGTTACAAGCCAATGGGCCTAATATAACCTTACTGATAATAGCATGGTGGGTGATAGTGGAGGGAGAGCTGAGTGAGCTCAAAGTAGACATTAGTTTGAGTTTTTTTACCTTCTTTTGTGTTCTTGGTGTCCTAGACCACACAAACAACTGAAACTGCTTTACCTTTTGTGCCTATTTTATGTTTTGGAAAGGTTTGAAAGGTCATGAGACTTAGAGAAAATGTATAGTTGTCCATCTTGGTCTTGGGATCTGGAAATCCTCACTGCCATAATGCTTGAAAAGGTTTCTGCATGGGGCAGTGCACAGTGGATAGAGCACCAGCCCTGAATTCAGGAGGACCTGAGTTCAAAACTGGCCTCAGACACTGACACTTCCTAGCTGTGTGACCCTGGGCAAGTCACTTAACCCCAACTGCCTTAGCAAAAAAGCAAAAAAGATGCCCTAAAAGACATATTTCTTCCCTCCTTTTTTCTCTTGGCTCCAGAGACAATGAAGTTTCTTGGTTTTCTTTCACTTTTTCTAATCACTTCTTGGTCTTTACTCATTCCCTATCTTATTAACTTTACCTTTTTAGCAATATAAGTATTGCCTAAAATTCTCTCATTGATCTTCTTTTGCTTTCTATAATTTCTTGCTTGCCAATCTCTTTCACTCCCATGACTTCAACTTAAATAACCTATATAGGTCATTCCCAAATTTGTTGGGAACTTTACTTTTAACCATTTGGAGATCACTTTTCATCTGTAAGGGATTGTTTTCTTTCTTTCACTTCCTCCTCATCTTCTGTAACAAGGAAGCATACTCAAGCAGAACAAATTTCCATATTGACCATGTTTAAAAATATGTGTATCATTCAGGATTTCAATCTACCACTTCTCTCTCAAAAGATCAATGATCCTCTGGAATCATGGTTGATTATTGCATTGATTAGAGTTCTTAAGTCTTTTTAAATTGTTCATCTTTGCAATGTTAATGTGCAAATACAAATTATTCTCTCAGTTTTGCTTGTTTCATTTTACATCAGTTCATACAAGTGTTCCCAAATCTCTCTGAGATATTTCATAATTTCTTTTTAAAAATTTATTTCTTTTTAAATTTAAAATTCCACACTAATATGTTGTTAGGGGAGTTGTGAACTGATCCAACCATTCTGGAGAGTAATTTGGAACTGTGCCACAAGATTATAAAACTGTGATCCAGCAATACCACTATTATGTATGTATCCCAAAGGCATCATTAAAAAATGGAAAAAGACCCATATTATATACAAAAATATTTATTGCAGCTCTTTTTCCAAAAGACTCATGATGAAAAATGCTATCTACATCCAGAGAAAGAACTAAGGAATCTGAATGCATATTGAAGCATATGATTTTCACTTTTTTTTCGTTTTTTTTCCCTTATGTTCTGAGTCTTCTTTCACAATGTGACCAATATGAAAATGTTTAATATGATTATATATTTATAGCCTATATCAAATTGCTTGCTGTCTGGGAGAAGAAGGGGGAATGAGGAAAAAAAAGTTGAAACTCAAAATCTTATAAAAGGTAAAGTTGAAACTATCTTTACATGTAATTGGAAAAAAATAAAATACCAGTAAGTGGGGAAAAAAATTTAGAGTTCCAGATTTTCTCCTTCCCTCCATCTCTCTCCCACTCACTGAGAAGGGAAACAATATGTCAATTCTACATGTGAAATCATGCAAAACATATTATTTCCATATTAGCCATATCATAAAACAAAGCAAAAAAAATTAAAGTGAGAAAATTATACTTTAATTTATACTCAGAGTTCATCAGTTTTCTTTCTGGAGGTGAATAGGATTTTTTCATCATATAAGCCCTTTGGTATTGTCTTGGTTCATTGCCTTGAGCACAGTAGCTAAGTCTTTCACAACTGATTATCTTCAAGACAACTTTTCATAAATCTTGATATGTTTTTCTGAAACTGTTCCCTCTCACCATTTCCCACAGCACAATAACACTCCATCACAATCTTATGCCACAAATTGTTCAGCCATCCTTCAGATGACCACTTTCTCAATGTTTAATTCTTATCACAAAAAGAACAGCTATGAATATTTTTTGTACATATAGGTCCTCTTCTTTTTTTTTTAAAAATTTCTTTTGGGATACAGACCTAGTAGTAGTATTGCTACAGCAAAAAATATGCACAATTTTATAGCCCTTTCAGGTTAATTCCAGGTTGTATTCCAGAATGATTAGACTAGTTCACTATTCCACCAGCAATGCATTAATGTATGTATTTTCATTCATACCCTCCAATAATTGTCATTTCTGATAGTTTGAAGTGGTACCTTGGAGTTGTTTTAATTTGCCTTTCTTCAATCAACAATAATTTAGGACATTTTTTATGTGACTATAGATAACTTTGATTTCTTCCTTTGAAAACTTTTTGTTCACATCCCTTCACCATTTACCAATGGGGGAATGCTTATTTTTATTTTTATTTTTATAAATTTGACCTATTTCCTTACATATTTGAGAAATCAGGCCTTTATCAAAGAAACTTGTAAATTTTTGTTTTGGAAATTACTTCATTGTTTATGGTACCTTTTAGCAAAATGTACTTTTCCTGATTATCTCTTTTAATTAGGTCTATTTTTGCTTCTGCTTTGTTTTGAGATCATGATGGGCTACTCATTCAAGTATTATCACATATCAATTTGTAAACAATTTGTGAGCAAATTCTCTTTGCCCACTTGGTTTTTCTTGTGTGTCTTGTTAAACTAATTCCTTTTGGATGATTGTACATCTGTCTGAGGACATCCTGTGGTTTTCTGATGCTTACAATTAGTAATTAGCACTACAATTAGTACAAACAAGAATCCGTAGTGATGTTTTGGCAAGAATATATCTCCTTGTTTTCTTGTATATCAATAATCCAAGGAATCTTGAATGTATATCTTATTAAAAATATTAATAAATATAAAAATAATTTCTGGTGTAAAAAAGAGATTTGTTTAGTTTGATCTACAATACAATGAAGGGAACTTGGATACAAGAGGTTCTCTTAGAGTTCCATGATGACAAGAGGTGCAAAATCTCACTGAGGAAAATAATTCCTTAAAAATTAGAATTAAGTAAATGAAAACTAATGACTTTATGAGAAATCAAGATACAATAAAGCAAAACAAAAACAAAAAGAAAATAAACACAGGAAAAAAGTGAGAAATATTTCATTGGAAAAACAAATGACCTGGAAAATAGATCAAGGAGAGAGAATTTAAAAATTATTGATCTACCTGAAAGTCATGATCAAAAAAAGAGCTTGGACATCATCTTTTAAGAAATTATGGGGGCAGCTAGATGGTGCAGTGGATAGAGCCTCAGCAAAAAAAAATTATCAAGGAAAATTGCCAGATTTTCTAAACCAGAGGGTAAAATAGAAATTGAAAGAATACAATGATCACTTCCCCAAATGAAAATTCTTGGGAATATTACAGCCAAATTCTGGAACTTCCCGGTCAAGGAGAAAATATTGCAAGCATCCAGAAAAAAAACAATTCAAGTATAGTGGAACCACAGTCAAGATAACACAAGATTTAGCAGCTTCTACAAGAAAAGACCCATAGGCTTGGAATATGATATTTCAGAGATAATGAAGCTAAGACTACAACAAAGAATCATCTGCCCAGGTAAACTGAGTATACTCTTTTAAGGGAAAAGATAGACATAGAATGAAATAGAGGTTTTTCAAACACTTGTGATGAAAAGACCAGAGGTTAATGAAAAATTTGATTTTCAAATACAAAACTGAGGAGAAGCATGAGGAGGTAACTAGGAAAGGAATATCATAAGGGACTTAATAAGGTTTATCTATTTATATTTCTACATGGGAGAATGATACTTGTAACTCAGAACTTTCTCATTATTATGGCAGTTTGAAGGAATAAATACAGACTATAGTACAGAGGAATAAATACAGAGTACAGAGGGCATGGGTGTGAGTTGAATATGAAGGGATGTTTTCTTTTTTTAAAATGATGAAATTAAGGGATAAAAGAGGAATGTACTGTGAGAAAGGGAAAGGGAGAAGTGGAATGGTGTAAATTATCTGTCATATAAAAGAGACAAGAAAAAGCTTTTGCAGTGAAGGGGAAAAGGGGGAGAAGGTGAGTGACCTTTTCATCAAAATTGACTCAAAGAGGAAATAACATTTTTTAATATGGGTATAGAAATTCATCTTATTTAGAAACAAGAGAAAATAGGAAGGGAATAAGATATGGGAAGGGGGAAGGGTGATAAAAGAAAGAGAATATTGGGAGAGGGAGTGGTCAGTAGCAAAATACTTTTGGGGAGGGACGGTAAAAGGAGAGTGAGAATAGAATAAATGGGGGAAATTTTAGTTAACAATAGTAATTGTAAAAAGTTTTGAAGCAAGTTTCTCTGATAGGTCTCATTTCTCAAATGTAGAGGAAAATGAGTCAAATTTATATTAAAAAAAAAGTAAGAGCCATTCCCCAATTGATAAATGATCAGAAGAAATAATATCTGCACAAAGGCCTATAAAATCATGCATCTCCTTTGATCTAACAATACCATTACTAGGCATGACTACCAAAGATATTTTTTAAAAAGGAAAAGGACCTTTATCTACAAAAATATTTGTAGCATCTTTCTTCCCAGGGAAAAAGATTGGAAATCCAAGGGATGCCCATCAGCTGTGGAATAGCTCAATAAATTATGGTATGTGATTGGACTATTGTTATTCTATGAGAAGTGATGAACAGGATGCTCACAGAAAAAAAAATCTGGAAAGTCCCCCATGAATTCAAAGTGAAATGTACTACATACAAAGTTATAGCAATATTCTGGGATGATCAGTTATAAATGCCTTTGCTATTTTCAGCAGCACGATGAACCATGACTACTCTAAAGGACTTCTGATGAAAAATCCTATACATGCCCAGAGAAGGAACAGATTGTATCTGAATACAGCTTGAAGCATACTCTCTTCTCTTTTTTAACTTTATACTTTTTTTGTTATAGTGGGACATCTATGTTTTCTTTCACATCATGACTTTAATGGAAATGCTTTGCATAATTTTGCATGTGGTTTCTTAATGGGGGCTAGTAAGGGGATAAGAGAAAGAATCTAGAGTTCAAAAGTTATAAAAACAAATGTAAAAAAATTGTTTTAAATGTTCATTGGGGAAAATGTTAAATAATTAAATTTAAGATAAAAACAAAAGGTAGTTCAAAAATGGCATCTGTCTTGGATGTATCTATCTTTAGGCAACTGGATGGCATATTAGAGTGTCCAACATGGAATCAGGAAGACTTATCTTTCTAAATTCAAATCCAGCCTTAGGCAAGTTTCTTAATCATATTTGCCTCAGTTTTCTCATCTGTAAAATAAGCTGGAGAAGGAAATAACCACTCTCGTATCTTGGCCAAAAAATCCCCCAAAAGAGGTCATAAAGAGTTGGAAAGAATTGAACAACAGACTTCTATCCCCTCACTAGAGGTATACAAACTAAGATTGGAAGGCTACTTGTTAGGGTTATTATAAAGGGAATTTTGGTTCAAGCCCAGATTGGACTTGAAGATTTTAAGATTTGAGGTTCTAGGATTCATAAGATCACAGATTTGGAATTGGATGGAACCTCTGAGACCATCTAGTCTAGTTATAGGTGAGGAAATTGGAACCTAGGGAGGCTGAGACTTGCCAAAGGTCATACAGATAGGATTTGACCTAGGAGTGTAGGCAAATCCTCTTTTTTCGCTGTCTACATGCTTCCACAAGATATTGAAAACATACTGCATAGAAAGTTAAATTTTCTTTGGTTTTAAAATGGACTTTGGTTTTAAAATGCCTTTCATTTCACACAGTAAAGTGTAAATTCTCCATTCTTTTTAGAGCATTCATGAGTTGGTATCAGGAGAAAATTTTTAAAAAAGGTTTTGTTGTTTTTGTCACATTTTTGCATCCCCCAATAAAGAGAAGAGGCCCAATGTCATTGACTGATGCCCAGGGGCTCATCTCCCAGAGTGGATGCAGTGGGAGCAGCTGGTTGCCATTCTATCCTATTGCTTACAAGCATCATGCTGTGTCCTTGGGCTATTTAAAAATAGCTTCCCAGCAGACATCCATGACCTGGGGTTTCTGTTATTCACACATCCCCTTCCTTCTGGTCAGTTGGATCTGTTTACCTGCAGAAAGCTAGCTACATGTCAGTATTCCAATTTTTCCAATACTTTAAAATCCTTTCCTATAAAGGTTTCTTTCTCGGTTTCCAAGTCCACAACTTTCAACTGCAAAACTTGTTTAATTTCTGTTAATGAAAAAAATAACCCAATGTAGTACCCTGGCTCACCCTAATTTTTCATCAAGGTGAGGTGACCCTGGGTCCTAAAAGGTTATGCCAATGGAATATAAACACTGTTGATTCCTAGCTAGTTTAGATAGATACCAGATGATGAACTTTTCTGGCCAAAGTAACCCATGAAAAATCCACCTACTAAAGTGTGGAGGAGTTGTAATCCTTATAGAGCAAGGGAGTTGGCCAAACAAAAGCGTAGGTCTTTGAAAGTCTGAGATAAAATGTAAAAATAAAGACTCAGATTATTCTAACTAGAAAGGACTTTAGAGATATCTATTTCAATGTATTTAAATAAAGTAAGAACATGGCATCCCAGAAAGTTTAAAGCAAGATAACTAATAAGTGGAGGTTTGTAGTATTTTTTTTCCAATACTCCATAATGCTATCTCCATTTGATTTCATGTCTTCTTCCTCCCTTTATATCCATGATCATTTAAGAAAAACTCATGTTTTTATCTAGGGGATGGGGTAGGAGGAAGGGAGGAAAACTTGGAACACAAGGTTTTTTACTTGCTGAGTCAGTTTCTTCTTTCAGAAAATAGGGATAATATAATATCTTTATTTGAAGTATTTGAAGGATTTTTAAATTTTCTTTTTGCAAATACTTAACAGAATACTTACCTTAGTAGGTGCTTGCTAAGTATTTCTTGAGGTAGTGTTGAATAAAGTAAATAGGAAGGTAGTAATAAGGATACATAATACTTCCATCTTAGCAACATAACCATGTTAGACTGTGCAATTTCATGTTTCCATGTATGACCCAGAACACCCCATTACATAGAAATGAGATGATAAAATCCCTTCCCAATTTTCAATTTTTCTCTCATTTTCTTCATTAGGGGTGGATGATAAAGTGAAAAAGTATGATAGATTACACAGTCCCCTTAAGATAACTAAAATTAAAAGACCATAACAGATAAATGATCTCTCCAATGTCACACAGAATGACAGGCTGAGTCCTTCTAAAGACAAACAACTTCAAGACAAAAAAGCAAAGGAAGCTGAACAAATCCTATTTAAGGTTAGATCTATATACACTTCAAGAAGGAGGGGGAAAAAAACCCAAATGGTACTCTGATACAATAAGAAGACACATAGAAAATGCTATGGTTCTCTTTATAAAATGAGGGATATGCATACAGCAAAGAGCTGCTGAGATTTATTCATCCATAATACATACAATTCAACCATAATACATACAATAAAGAATTCTAATTTTGTACGTCATTTACATTAGCAGTAGAAAAAAAGTAACAGTGAATGAAATGTGAGGTTTAAAGTGCTAAGATGAGGCAATCACAAAATAGCAAGTCGGATTTGAGGAAAGCATCTGAACAAGACAAGTAAATTATGTTACATGGCATTTACAAATAATTTACAAACCTGAAGAAACAACATCATGTCTCTTTCCATGTTCCATTTTTAATACCGCACTTGAGGCAAGAGATTTCTGACTAAGGAGAGATTCACAGACCATGGGAAAGGTGGAATGATTTCCTTCAGATAGAGCATATGGGGTATAGACTAAAAAACAAAAATCTTGATTGGTCTCATGAGATTATGAAGACTTGTATTTATGGATTGTAAAGTGACATACTCTCAGCAGCAGAAGACTATAAATACATCCTTTACATCAATATTTATATATACATATATACAAACATTAACATATATACATACATATAAAAAAAATATTTGCCCCAATCAGGTACAGTGTGTTTCAACAATCAGTAGAACAAGAGTTTTTTCTGAAACACACATACACACACACACACACACACACACACACAAAGACATTTCAGTTTTCTGCCTTGAGCAAAAAAAAAAAGTTCTCTGCATTTATATTGATATGTTCAAAGAATTGTAAAATAACATTACATGGATAACCAAAGCTTTGTTTCTTAAGAAGAGGAAAGTTCTGGATTGGAGTAGACCAGCTAAGGTCTAAGCCTGCATAGTGGAAGGCTGAATCTCAGGCTATAAGAAAAAGCACTGTTTGGGCTAATAGCCTGCATAAATTGCATCTTCACCATTTCTTTAAAAACAGTAAAAAAGATATATAATGTAGAGAAGTTATTTTAAAAATGGAAAGTTTCCCCCACTTTTTTTTGGTAGAAAAAAGCCGATGAATATTTATAGTTTGTATTTTCTTCTGGCAGTCCAAACCAGCCCAATTTCATTCACCAACAACCAAAGAGCTTCAGCCAAATGAAGTTGTCTTGGTGTTATAGACAGGTAAGATGGCATTCAATTTTACAAATATGTTTAAATGTGAACCTTAGTAACAAAAAATAGTTCTGTATCAAAGGTGGTATCAAATTGTGTTTTGTTTCATTGTAAACACAGTGATTCTTGGTAAAGAACTTGGTAAGAGGCCAAAGTACCACACACACGAAAAAAAAAAATGGCCTCCAAATAATTCCCTTAAAAAAAAAAAAGTTGCAGAAGATAAAATAGTCCTGTCTCCAAGCTGTTGGGTCAAGGAACTGTTCATTTCTTTAACAATCAACTTCATAAGGGATGCACATTCTTGCAGAAGAAAACAAAAGCAGAATAACTGGATCAAAACCTCATTTCTAGATATTTATAATGAGATACTATCAACCCATAAATGTCTGGGAAAAAATGTTCATTGAGAGTATGATTAGTAGAGTAAGTTTGCTTAGTCATACTTTATACAAAGCCTTGTTTTTACCAGGCCATTCTCCCCTGTTCATTTCTTCCAATGTCATGATTGAACGGTATCTTTCTGTAAAAATTGGACTATTATACGTTAGGGAGTGAGTTCTGGAATCGAAATTAGAGATGAGAAACTTCTGGAGTGTTCCACTGCAGATCATTTCCTTTTATCCTTGCACCTTATATTGTTCTACATACAGCAAAGGAGTTTTTCCAGTAAATTATTTTTAGATTCTCAGTCATCTTCTGATTACTTCTTATTTTTAAAAGAGCTTTCCCTTCTCTAAGCTAAGGAAATTCCAAGTAAGACAAAACTGTCAGGTGTATGTGATGATTTTCACCCTTGCAATTTGGCCATCAGAAGTTTGCACGTGGCATCCTTATTCAGGAATTTTAATAGGTAAGTCCTTAGTTGTTAACCCTTGATGTCTGAGAAGGTAGCATTGCAACTTTCACTGCAGCTTGAGGAGGAGCTCAGAAAGGTGGAACCAGTACCAGATTCTAAAGAAGAGAGAAAATGATTAGGAAAATAAATAAATATTGTAACTTTGCTTTTAAACACAGATACATACTTGGGAATGGGAAAGCAGGCAACCTTGGATACACAGGCAATGGTCTTACCTGAGCTGCTCAAAGACTGAGCTGATTTTGAGTTGCCAATCAATGCTAACAGGTTGCTGGCTGGTACCCAGCCTTCCTTGCTGGTGGTCAGGTTCTTTACAAACCTAAGAAAGGTGGTGTCTGTCAAATGGTTCTATTCCATGCATTTAAAAAATAAATCTTAAAAAAGCTAAAAAGCACAGATGATTTTCCCCCTTACCAAAGTCCCTCTTCTCCCTCCTGTAGCAATTCTACTATATCTCCACTTTTCACAGCAAGGGATTCTGGGCCTCCTTTTTCATCATGATCAGCTACAACTGTATATTTGCCAGGCACCTAAGGTTTGAGAAAGAGGGACAAAAAATGAATGAAGAAAAGGGAGCAACAACAAAAATTCTAGTATTTGGAATTGTTCTTTTGGATATGAGCAAAATAACACTTTTTGTGGGGTTTCTGTTGACAATTTGTAAATATATAAATTATACACACACACACACTAATGTATACTGAGAGGCAATCAGATAGCTGTGAACAACTTTACCTGGCTGTGACAGAGTATAGAAACAGAACAAACTTTGAGACACAACTTTGGACTTCATAGACAGTAGAGTAAGGGTTGGATTTTAACATGAAACAATAACAACCCAATATAAGGCAATGTCAAATTTTTTGGTGTAGCTTCTATAAGTTCCAAGAACGAGGGTGAATGAAGGGGAATCTGGGAGGGTGAGGGAGTTGAAGTCCCCATGAGGATATCCAAGAGGATGGAATCTGCCCCTACTTGTGAACTTTAATCACATAATCAAATGAGATAATAACTATAAAGGGCTCTGTACAGTGCCTGGCACAGAGCAAGAACGATGTAAATGTTAGCTGTTTTTATAATCTCTTGTCATGAGGCACTAATGTCACATTTGAAGACTTCTTTGATTCAAACGAATTACCACAGTCAACCATGAAAATGTACATATTTCCTCATGAATAGATCTGATGATAGTTTTTAGACACTTTACTCCAGCCAACTTCATGAGCTTGTATAGAAGCTTTAGAAAAACTCAGGAACATTCTAATTTATTCTCCCTCTCCCCCAATAAAAGAAAATAGTATAATTCACAAAATAGCAGCTCTATGGAATTGAAGGGTTTTGTTTAAAGAATTATTTGGCAGAGATACGCCTCAGAGAACTGAGAAACAGATTTTCAGCATGAGGGGACACTTCCAATTAGACACAAAGGTCACAAAAGGAAGGATTAGACATCTGTGAGATCACCAAATTTCCAATAAGATCAGATAAAAATCTGGTTTAAGTCAATTTTTTAAAAGAATAGCGAGATATACTTGTAACATGTCAAAGTCAGAATAAAAATGCTTTAAAAAGCTTACCAGTTTCCTGGGTCCTGCTCCTCCTTCTTCCTCTGCATCTGATGAATTCAGGGGTTCTTCAGTGCTTGACCAGCCATCATTGTCTTCGGAGGCATCAAGTGAGTAGGAATTTTTAGTCCAACCTGATAAAGAAGTGAGAAACTTAGAATTAATATCTTAATCAAAGGCACCAACTTTGAGGCCAAAGGCAGAATTTTAGAGCCCTGAATAAACTGGACCATTATGAGCTCATATTTCCAAGGACTTCAAGTAATACAAAGTACTTTCCATAGAACCACCTTGAAATAGGTCATTCAAGTATTATCATATCCATTTTGCAGATGAAAAAACTAACACTCAGGTAAAGGGATCTGTACCCAAGGTCATACAACTAGAAAGTGTCAGAGCTACAATATGAAAATCTTAATATCTGACTTCAAGATATACCAAATCTACATAAACATAGCATTTATGAGCAAAACTTTGGAATTCAAAGGCAAAAACTTTTGCTGCACATATATATTTTACAAATTCTACTATGACCTTAGATTTCAGAAATATCTAGCATAAGCTGTTTAGAGTCTAGTTGTAAAACTAAATACTGGGATAATAAGGATTAAAAGTTGACAAATGCTACCATCTGCCAAGCAAACACAATGAAAAGAAATTAATTCTGATTCTCTTCTTCATGTCATATTATCTATCTGGGGACCTTTCAAAATAGTACCTTCCTTCTACAAGGAAAGCAAGAGATTCCTTCTCTAGCAAAAGGTATTTCTCTACTAATTTGCTTTGGTGAACATGAATTAACACTCCAGTGTGAACTCACCAGAAACACCTGGGATAACTATATTTCTGCCTCACATCAGAGATGACCACTTAAAAAATAAAGGGCCCTTTGGTGCCTCTGCTTTTACAAATCATCACATCATCTAGAACCAGGGGAAGAAAAGAACAATTTTTTTAATCTAGTAGATTAATTTTAAAAATATCCAAGGAAGAAAAAGCATTTTTGCTCTTTTTTTGAGCCCTTTTTTGGGGGGGAAGGGTTCTTTTCAGATTGGATCTGTGATTTCATTGAAGTTGGAAACTACTAAGGAAAATCAGCATATCCTGAGTAGTGAGTGGTTAAATAACTTATCCAGGGTCATATATACCTTGTATATGTCAAGAGACAAAACATGAACCCAGAAATTCTTAAATCCAAGGCTGTTTTCATAATTACACCCACTGATTCTCAAAGTATAGTCCACAAACTCCTAGGGGATTCTCAAACTCTTTAAATGTATCTGTGAGGTCAAAACTGTTTTTCTAATATTAAGGTGCATTTTACCTATTACAATATACCTCTTCTCTTTAACTACTTATCTGAGATCAGATTTTCTTCATATGTTTCAACCAAAGTACTATATTACAATAAATTAATAGATTAAATATAGCTGTCTTCTATTAAGCCAGATTTGCAAAAACATATAAAACAGAGCCATTCTTGTGACTAAATTTTTTTTGTTTCTTTTTTGGAAAATAATATTTTAATGGTGTTACTATATATTGAGTTTAGTAGTATTTTTCAATGAATTAATAAATATTTTAAAAATTTATCAGTTTAAATTTCAAAGACAGTAAACAGCAATAGATATACATAAACAAAAGCTCTTTGGGTCTTAGTGTGTAAAGGGGTCGTGAGACCAAAAAGTTTGAGAACTGCAACACCATACTATGCTGCCTCTATAATGAGATAATATACCCCTAAATAGACAGTATACACAGGTTGTATATATAACACAACTACAGATATATCTAGATATTTCCTTTTTTTTAAAACTGAAATTTCAATTTTATTTTAGGAGGACAGTGAAACTGTTGTTAATGTGAATGGATATCAAAAAGTCCAAAGAGCCTTTTAAAATACATTCTATTGGTTAACAAATTTAAACTTAATTCATATGGGAACAAAAGCCATACTGTGTCCACAGGGCCATGCTGCTCATGATTAGGAACAAGCAGAAATGAGAAACAAAGCCATTCCAATTTCTTTTCTGGTTCTGACCCAACCAGAATACGCAGCATGCATTTCCCAAATTATAATCCAGTACTGTGGGCAGCCTGATTTTCACTGGATCCAAGCAACTAAAAATAGCCAAACACAAATATTTTTGGAAAGGTGTTAGGGGTAGAGTTGACTGAAGCTCAATATCCCATAAATGTCAATTGCTTTTAATCTCAGTGAAAAGCCTGGCTTTAAAAAGGAGGTCAAAAGACCATTTTGAGCAGGTAAAGAGGAAATAGATAAGATGGGGAGAAACAGGAGCTCCATTCCTGTTTACTCTCTCTCCTTTCAGTTTGCCTTTAGTCAGCAGTGTCTTAACTCAGCAAGAAGCATTCTAAATAGACTAGTTATAGCCAGAAAGAGCCATAGCCATTTCCATTGCACACCAAGATTAGGATTCACTCTGAATTACAGCAAGATTGGGAGCAAGGGCAGGGCCAGGCCAGTCCTGGGCTTTACCTTTCCTGTGCTGGGCTGTGGGGGCCAAGTTAGATGAGCTGAACCACCTGGCCCTGGTCAGTGTTACCACTGAGCTTGCATCTGTGAAAGAACTAGGAATTGTGAGTTTTTCTATGTTAACTCTCACTGTCATTTAGCATGCTTTGGGGGTTCTACCTTTAGGAACTGAAACAATTAGTGAAATGCCAAGACAAAATATTAAGTGGAAATCTATCACTAGCCACCAACTCCTCCTTAGTTGTGCTTTCTAACACTTCCACTGGGATCTATCCATAACGACCTGGGCAAAGAGGACTGGATTCTGAAATTGTTACTAATCTTATTTATGCTAAATTCTATAGGAGTGTGACAGCATCTGCCAAAGATAAAAATAGTGGTTGGGTCTAAAGCAGAGGCCCTCCTTGTAGCACATTCTTTTACTGGGCTTGAAAGTATCTGCCAAACATCCTCTGGACAAAACTTCTTTAATAGGCTCCTGGAAACTGGTATTGCATTAAAATAAGTTAAATTAAAATTTGTGAGGAAACAAACACGTAAAGCTTGAAATTCAACAGTCCCTAAAAAGCAATAAATATGGAAGAATATAACAAGACTACATTCCTGGGATTAGTTTTAGCTATAAAACACTAAAATCCTATGATTTATGTATTTATTCTAGGGAAATTTTTGATAGAATAGTACTTTACATAAAGGAATCAAATAGGTCTGCATCAGCTTTAATTTCTGTAAAATCTCTCTTTAAGGGACAAGTGGAAGAAGCAGATTGGATGTGAAGGGCTTTAACTGGGCTCAAGTGTCAGCTAGAAAAGCCTAAGTGATAAAGCTTATAGTTAATGTCTATTCCAGCCTTATACTTGGAATAAAAAAGTCAGTTTTTCCCAAATAACTTAATAAAAACTATTAAATAAACATTTAATTAATTTAATAAATTTATTGTTGTTAATTATTATTTAATACATATAATAGGCATGCATGGGAAAACAGCAGGATTTGAATGGATTCTTTTTTCTCCCTCCCTAGAGCTTGTTACCTGTGACAATTTGTTTTAAGTGCTTAGGAAATCTGGGATGTTTGTTACTCTGCAGCTTGATAGGGAGGGAAGTAAGTCGAAGGTACTGAACTAGCCTGAATCCTGTAGAGTCTCTGGAGGCTAAGAATGTCTCAGTTTGGGATAGGAATGGGCCAGACTCAAGTACTAAGGAAAAACTTGGCTTAATAACAGGACTGATGGTCCTGATGGAACTGAAGTTATCATGTGATTGTTTTGAATGACATAACTATAACTTTATGGTTATAAACACATGTGAAGTTTTTTGCAGACAAGGAAAAGTGTTCCGTTCACACAAATCAATAGCCAACATCAATACAGATGGCATCCCTGAAGTGCCCCAAAGGCTTTTCTGGTGGGACTGAAAAGTGGATTGTCATTTTGTGTACAAAAAGTTGCATCACTCTACCTCTTAAACCAAAAGGAGTTGGATCACTCTTAACTTCATGTCGCTTAGCTTTTTTGTCAGGACTGGTAGGAGAAGCTGCAGGAAAATGAACAGGCAAAGGAAAAAAAACACAGAAGAGAGATAATGAAGAATAGGAGGGAGAAATATTAAATAGTCTGAGTGTTTTAGAGTGGGATACAGATTTTCTTGTGGCTTTTCTTTCCCTGAAATCCTACTCTGATGCTTCCCTATATCATGGTGCTCTCTGGATTCTCAAAGGCTCTGCTAGAGAGAAAATGAGGCATACACTGTGGTGGGTCTAAGCTAAGAAAGGTTTCTAAGCAGGGGCCAGTGCATTTGCCTCATTGAGTTTATAGAGAGGTTTACCTCTGGGATTGACTGTAAGGGGATTAATTTTCTTGATTAGAGGATCTCAAAAAGATGTATTGAGATGAGTGTTGAAAATTATCTATGCATATGTTTTGAAAATAAAAGCTTTAGTAATAAAAAAAATTTAAAAAGGAAGCAAGATTAAATAAAAATTTTAGGTTGTTACTATTTTTTTTTGTTTTGTTCAGAAGGAACTTTGTTATTGTTGAATCATTTTGGTTGTGACCCCATTTGAGTTTTCTTGGCAAAGATACTGGGAGTGGTTTGCCATTTCCTTCTCCAGCTCTTTTTATACATGAGGAATCTGAGACAAATAGGCTTATGTGACTTGCCCAGGGTCACACAGTTCTCTGTTTTCTGAACCATCTAGCTGTCCCTGAGAAGACACCAACACCATGGAAACCTGGTCTTGGTAGAAGGATTACTGCCATCCCCTGCCCTTTAGCAAGCAGGACATCGAGTTTCTGCAAAGGCAAGCATGGAACACATGCTATTTGCCTCTCTAAGACATATGTTTAAAGGATATGTATAAAATTACATTATCCAGAATACACAGGAAAAGCTCAAGAGGGGTTGAATTTCCCAGTAAATAGAGTCATGTAACTGCTCTGTAACATGAGGCTCATTATTTGTCAGAAAAAAAAAATTAGGTCCCAAAAAGCAAAATGACACCAACAATTTCTGGACAAGTTTCCTTTGGAAAAACTTTTTATTTTTCAAAAGAGAAATTAAATTAAAAAAACATTGTGGGTTATTATTTAACGATGATATGCTTTGGGCATCTGAGGTAATTGGGCTTAAAATTTCTTTTTAAGTCTCAAATGCTACTCAAGAACAGGGAAGACAAAGCAACATTTGCATACAACACACCAGTGAGTTGCCACACAAATACAAGGACACAGCAACACAATGATGGACACAAGTGAAAAAAAGAGTCCAAAGTGAGTTGTGTTTACCTTTCTGACTTTTGAGGTTAGCAAAACCCTGCAGTGTAAAACGCTTTTTGGACAGTGCAGAGCCCTCTGAGGTAGAACTAGTAACTGTGTCATCTATAAAGGAAAAGAAAGACAAAGAAAATGGGGAATATACACAGAATACACAAAACCCCCAAGGAACAGAGAGACCTCAGAGGTAGCATTTAGAGACAGTAAAAGAGACAGCAGAGATGTGTTCAGGGAAAAATGAGGACTGCAGTTTATTGTTATAGATGTCTCTCTATACTCAAGGCATTCTCAGGGTTAGATTCAAGCAGGGCTGTGAGCTCATCTCCAGGGAGCATCATGTTTCAGAAAAGCTTCATTCTGTTGTAGGGTTAAAGGCAATATTATTTACTTGTATTTGGAGAAATAAAATACTACCAAGGGGGAAAAAAGCAATATTAGTTGACTTAACAAAAGTAGACCAGGAACAATAGAAACCTGAGAGTTATCTTTGTAAACACTACCTCATAATAAAAAAAATGAATTTCTAACTTACATGTTACATTTAACTCAGTAACTGGGTGTAAAGCTAAGTTCACAGAATGCATGCATGTAGCCTCACCTTTGTTTTTGTCTGGGTTCTTCAGTACTGATGCTGAACTGACATATCCCTCCAAGTTTGCAGGATCGGTTTTTCTTTCTTCTAATTTTTTAATGTTCTTTGTTTGATTTTTCGAGGGACTAATGGATGAAGCAAGTAACAATGATTAATAATATCATTTTTCAGTCACATTCAGAATTTCTCAAAGATCTTGGCATATCTGGAGGTTCTTGATTTCTTCTCTATTTTATACCCCTGGCAATATTTTCCTGTTGAGTCCTGCTTTGAGTGAATGAATGCTTCTGTTTATAAAACATCAAAAAATTTACTACCAGCTAGTAGGGTCTCCCCCTTTCTCTCAAGAAATATATGTATATTTTTGGATAAATGCTGCTAAGTTGAAACTTTGATTTAAGATTTAAGTCTCATATTCTAAAGAGAGAGAGAAGAAAGGGATCAGGTATATAAAGGTTGTAACAAGCATGGTTTCTGTCCTCTTTTTAGTATGGGAACTTCAAAAAATTGAAGCCACTGGTCTCTAACAAAGTGATAGAAAATGATTTTGTTGCAATAAAAAACAAATGAAAATGAGTTAGAATATAAAAATTACATTTTATTTATAAACAACTCAGCTTTATAGCCCACTCTATCAAGAATCATTTATTAAGCAATTACAAGCCAGACATGATATTAATAGGCACTGAATATACAAAGAAAAACCAAAAATGGTCTTTACCTCAAGAAGCTTATGGGGTGACAACATAGATTGATCAGAATTTACAAGATAAATACAGAATAGTTGGAAGATAACTTTACAGGGTCTGGCAGTAGCCCAAACACTGCCCATTAAGCCATAGAACTGGCTCAAGATGACTTAAGAAGTCATCAAGTCAACCCCAAATCTTGTATTTTATCAGTGAGGAAATGGAAACCCAGATATGTGATTTGACCATCTAAAGTGGGATTTGGTTCCAAGTTTTCTTGATTCCAAGTCCAATATTAGAGGGCAACATGAGGCAGTTCTATAATTAGTCATTTGCTATTTAGATGCTGACATAATCCTATTCAGATTGGCAATGAATGATTGATACATACAAAAATTCAGATTAATGCATAGGTTTTTTTTCTTTTTGTTTTTTAAGGTATTTGTGGGAGAGGAAATGTGTATGGGGAGAGAGATGTTTTTCTCTGTAAGCTGACACACCAATTCAACATGTATGTAATTGATCAATAGATATTTATAAGAAGCTATAGTAGTAGGCACTATGCTAGGAAAACAAGTTAAAAGAATTAACAAGTTCTAACTTGCAAGAATCATACATTGTAGTGGGGAAGACAACAAACACATAAAAATATATGGCATCTCAAAATTTTAAGTGTAGTTTTAAGCTTTAATAACTAATAAATACGAGATAGCTCAAGCTTTAATGGTTTAAAACTGCAGTGAAACTTTTGGGATACCCTATACACATAGTACAAACAAAAAATAGTTAAATATAACAGTGTAGACATTTGGAAAAATCAAGTAGCATAGTCATTAGAGAACCAGGCCTGGAGTTAGGGAGACTCATACACATGAGTTCAAATCTGCTCTTGGACTCTCACTAGCTATGTGACGCTGGGCAAGTTGCCTCAGTTTTCTCATAGATAAAATGAGCTGGAGAAGAAAATGGCAAACTGCTCCAGTATTTTTGCCAAGAAAAATCCAATTAGATATAAGGAGAAAGTATATGCTAGAAATAGGGAATGGTCAATGCAAAAGTATGAAAAGGAGAACTGTTAGTGCAGAACAGAGAAGGTCAGTTAGGCTGAATCACAAAAAAGCAGGAACAAGAATAATGTTCAATTAGGCTGGAAAGATAGATTAGGAGAGGTTGTACAGAGATTTAAAAGCCACATTTTATATTTTACTCCAGAGGTAATTGGATGTGGCTAGAATTGGTTACTCTGGCAACGATGTGTAAGATGGATGGGGAGGAGGAGGAAACTTGAGGCAGAGAGGTCAATTCTGAGACTGTCATGATGTAGTTGAGATGAAGTACTAAAGGTAATAGTTGTGTGAGTGGAGAGAAGAGATCAGATTCAAAGGGTGTTGTTCAATGTAGAAACAGTACATGATAAACATTACCCTATATTGTATAACGTATAAAGAATACTAGGGGCATTTTTAGAGCTAGAAGCAATGTTAGAAGCCATTCAACCCCCTCAGAGAAGGGGGCGGCTAAGAGGGAAAGTGTCAGATAAAGAAAATGAGACTACACTCTGGAGCCAAAAAACCTACCACGCTTCACATGTTATATTTACGGCCACCCACCTTGTGTTAGAGGATGCAGGTAATGGCAAGCTCTGAGTCTGCTCCAATGCTCGGTGCTGACTGGCCTCTGTAAAAAAGAACAAACATAAAGCAGGATGTATTTGTATATAAGAAAGGCTTTTGGAGCTTGTGTTTTTAAAATTTTGGGGGTTTTTTTGTTTATTTTTTTAACAGGAAGAAATTTAAATATTTTTTCCCCTAAGTAGAAATCAGTTAGGTGCACAGAATTCTGGAGAAAGAACTATTTACCTCTACAAGCCTGCAGCTGACTGGTTAAGACTTTCCGGATTTCATTTACCCAGGTTGCTTTAATTTCAGGAGTCGGAGCCTGCCAAAAAAGTGAAGTCAGCAAACAAGTAATGAATCTCCTTTGTACAATAAATGTGTATTTTATTCATCCAACTCTATGCACAAATTTGTAACTTTAGTACTCCTTAGATCATCTGAATGGAATGCCACACAAGAGTAAATAGAGTGGGATAAGACTGGTGGGTATGTATGAGTTAGTGGTTTGAATCCAGGGTACAAGCTAGTATTTTTTTCCTACAGGAAATGACACCATCTCTTTTGTTCTTTTCAAATGAATGCTAGAAATTGATAGGCCCTGGACAGGTTATTCAACTGCTTTTTAATCCAAGTTTCTTGTTGGAAACAAAGAAGAAAAAATAGTAATTTTCCTTCTGCAATTGTAGTAAAGCTTAAGAATTTCTAGAACACCTTGATTTTGCACCTCAAAACAGCAATTCAATAAGGATTTTATTTTTAAAAAAGCAGATTGGATCTGTGATTTCTTTGGAGTAGGAACTTTCTACCAATACAGATTGCATCTTTTCTCTTCCTTAATAGTTTTTGAAAAAAATTACTGGAGGGGTAGCTAGGTGGTACAGTGGATAGAGCACTAGCCTTGAAGTCAGGAGGACCTGAGTTCAAATTTGATCTCACTTAACCTAGCTGTGTGACCCTGGGCAAATCACTTAACCCCAATTGCCTCAGAAAAAAAAATAAAGTTACTGGGAAGTGAGAGAATAATTGTATTTCTCAGAGTCACATAGTTATTATATGCCACAGGTGGGAATTGAATCCAGGTGTTCCTGATTTCCAAACTAATCCTTATCACCCCATGCTCCCTCCCTTAGGGCTCCACACAATGGCCCAAAGTTAATGGTATTCATATTCTTCCTAAACTATTCTCATGATAAATGAAATGGGGAAGCTGAGGAAGAGCCTGTCCACTACTAAAATTCTATGGCCCTACTCTTATAAGCGTCTGAATCTAGCCTCCTTAAGGATTCTCCCATGCCTAAAAGATTTGGTCAAGAGAGAGGGATCAGTACAAGAAACTGGCCAAATCAATGATTCAAGTATTCATTAATTACTATGTACTAAATACTGTGGAAGTTGGAGATAAAAAGTAAAAAAACAAAACAATCCCTGCCCTCAAAAAGCCTACATTCCATGTGAAGAAATATGTAAATGAAAAATATATTCAAAGTAAATTTGAAGTAATTTAGGGCTGAGAGAATTCATGTAGGAGGTTTCACTTAAGCCAAGAAATTTTACTATGTGCAAGTGAGGAGGGAGAGTATTCCAGGTATTAAGGATAGGCTTCCACTCCAATTCCAATTAATTCCAGAAGTCCCAGACAGCTTGGATCAGGAAGGATAGGGACACACAGGAAATAATTTTGTGATTGCTGCTATTTGTCTTTATCTAGAAACCCAAAGTCTTCATGATCCTTTTGGACTGAGTATAGTTATATGTAGTTGACTCATCATTGAATTCATCTTTGGGACTTCTGTAATTAATAGGGGTAGGGACAGACCCACACACAGCATGGCAGACAGTGGAAAGGCAGAGCTGGATGTAACTATTGTCCCTCTCTTCTACCTGTGGTGCTGCCATAGCTCACCTCAAGGGGCCACCCAACCTCTTCATTTGTAGCCTAATTATAGCTCCTGAAAGCTATACAGTCTATCATGTCCCTTCGCTGGCTCATTATTTATGCTCTCTCTCCTCAGGGGTGAGAAGACTACGTAAAAACTAAATTAGGTTTCCACCATACTAGCTCAGTCACATTGGAGCTGCTGGTTTGGATAAAAGATGAGGAACATGACTTAGTGCTAACAGAGAGGCATATTGGGTTGGGGACTCCTGAAGAGTTTACAAAGCAGGTCATATTCTGAGTAAATAAGAAGTTGGGGAAGGAATCTGTGAGTTGGAGGCAGCATATATCTCTTTGACCATGGAGCCCTAGCCTCCATTGTTTAAAAAAAAACCCTAACTTTGTTTTTTTTTTTTAATTTTTTAAAATTTTCAATAGTTTATTTTTCCAAATACATGTAAAGATAGTTTCAATATTCATTTTTATGAGATTTTGTGTTTCAAATTTCCCTCCCCCCTCCACAAAACAGCAAGCAATCTGATATAAACCCCTAACTTTGAATAAATAAACTGCAGAATTCAGTCACAAAATAGGCCTACGTTTTCAAAAATGTTTATGTAGTTTCTAAGGGTGGCTCCCTTGTTTTCATGTTACAGTGTGCACAAGTGAATAATTTGGCCCAAGATACATCAGGATAAACACTGTATAGAGTTAGCTGTTCCCCTCACCAGTTCTTCTGTACAGTAACAGGGAGCCTAAGTAAGACTTAAAAATTTCTGTTTTCTTAAAGCTGATTTTTCATTTTTTATCCTATGCATGTCTCTACTGTTCAGATAATAACTTTTTTTAGTTTTAGATATTTCTTTATAAAATACCCCACTGTGTCTTTTAGCTCACAAACTTGTAACTTTACAGAAAGGCAAAATGTTAGTTCTTTTTAAGGTCTTTGTTTTCCTGGCAACTATTAATACAACTTTGAATCTTCTCAGAGCTGCATTAGGAAAGTGATTACAGCCTACATTTTCATTTTCCATCTACCTCAAATACATTTCTTTGTCCTGCCAAGTTCCTATTAGAGTAACATGGTAACTCTTGCTGAATTTGGGTGTATAGGCCTAGGGAAACATTACAAAAACCACACAATAACAACAAAGGAAATGAAAACCTTGTTTAAAAAATAGTAATTGGAATTCCACCCCTACCTGTATGATGTAAACCTCTTCCCTTGAATTATACCAGATTTCAAATTTCTTAACATCCCCTTTAACATTCTCTGTTATTCCAACAGCAGTCATCTGGCAAACACAAGAGGCAGAGAAAAGGCATAAACATATGAAGGAAAATAACTTTTATTAAAAATATTCCAAAAAGCATATCCAAGTCTTAAAAAGAGTCCCCACCATCCTTTAAAGTCCTATTCTGATGCACCCTTGGGACTTGGAGGTAACTAGATTTTTTTAGTTATCAAGAAACAAGCATTTATTAAGCACCTACTATGTGTTAGGACTATGTGTGAAGTACTTATTTGGTCCTCACAATAATTCTGAAAGGTAGGTGCTATTATAAATCCCAATTTTACAAATGAGGAAACATACAACTAGTCAGTGTCTCAGACTGGATTTGAACTCAGGTGAATCATAATCAGATATATTCTTGATACTTTTTTTTTTCTTTCTAGATTAGATTTTTCACATTGAGAGAAAGGAATACTTTTGTCAAAAACTAAAATTTCACTGCTTTAGTCTAAATGTTTACTTACATTTAAGGATTGCTTGTAACTATATGAAGGAGCTTTTTCATATCCTTCTCCGTTCTCTTCTCTCTTTTTACAAAACAGAACTGCTTTCTCATGGAGGAACAGATGTCTCTGCATTGGCTTAAATCGGGCCAGGTCTTTCACTTTGGCATGGCCCTTTTTGTGATCTGTCCAAACACTGAAGGAGCCTTGCATTAAGAGCTTGCCTAATTCATTTAAGTTTCCCTAAAAAAAGAAAGAGAGAGAGAATCAATTATATTTTAAAATTACATTTTAAAAAATTATAGACATGAAACTCTGGAATGAACAAAATGCTGAGCCTGTAATCTGGAAGATCAGAGTCAAATCTAACTGTAGACATTTACTAGGAAGGGCAGCTATGTGATGGTAGTGGATAGAATGCCAGGTCTGGAATTAGGGAGATTCATCTTCTTGAGTTTAAATTGAACCCAGACACTTACTAGCTATATGGCTCTGGATTAGTCCCTTAACTCTGATTGCCTCAGTTTCCTCATCTATAAAATGAGCTGGAAAAGGAAATGGCAAACCACTCTAGTATCTTTGCCAAGAAAACTTCAAATGGAATTAGGAAGAGTTGGACACTCCCGAACTACAATAAGCAGTAATTTCTGTGAATGGGCTGTAAATTGCTTCATCAAAATGGCAACTGAGTTGGTTTTTAATAATGTGCTTAATGCTAGAAGGTGCTAGTAGACAGATTAATGCCACTTAACTGAAGTGGATGGTAAGCCTACATTCAAGGCTGGCTTTGGCTCTCTTTACAAGAAAAGAGTTGTCTGGACCCCTATGATTTCCATCTTATAGGAAACACCTGGATGAGGCTTAGCCACTTCTGTGCATCTTTATAATCTTAGAAAGCTGCCTGAAACAGAGCTGCCAACATGCAGCCCCAACTAGATTAAAATATAATTGGGAAATATTTTCTAAAATAAATAAAAATACAATAAAGCAAGGTTGCTCAGGTGTGATTGTTCAGTACTGATTCTTCATGAAGTTTTCTTGGCAAAGATACTGGAGTAAATTATTTCTGAATAATTCTTAAAATGGGCAAATTTGAATGTAAATTCATGAAACAGACCCAGGATTTTGATAAAAACTTACTAAGCAAAGCCTTCAAGGTCCTCTTCCTGATCCCATATAGGCAACTCACCTCCTTCCCTAACCCAACACTTAATATCATTTTGCTGCTGCCTGATTATCCAAGTACCCCTCTAGATCTAATATCCAGCTCATTTTACAGATGAGGAAATTAAGACAAAATTAAATGACTTGCCCAGAGTCACACAGCTAAGTAAGTGACTGAGACTGGATTTATACTCAGGAAGATGAATCTTCCTGACTCCAGGCCTAACATTTGATCCATTGTGCCATCTAGTTACTAGATAACATCATATTTTAAAACTAAATTAGTATGTTGTTGATAGGGATCTTCCTTTCTATTTGATTTTGTTCCCTCTGGTCTAAAGCTTTCAGTAGTTAAATGACTTCCTAGGTCACACAGCAAGTTTATATTAGAGGCAGGACTGGAATCCAGGTCTTTCTGGCTTTAAGGACAGCTTTATATCCACACACCACACGGTAATACCTTTCACATAATAGGTGAATCATAGGTTATAGAAATAAGTTTCTATGGCTGCCATACCTAGCCTAGCATGTGAGAAATACTCACTTAGGACTTTGGAAGTATGACTTCTTTTCACCTTAAAACTTTGCATATTTTTATTATTATATGTCATATAATATATCATTTTATCATGTATCATAATATCACACTAATGAGATCATTGAAAGAAAGTAAATGGCTGTTCCCTTTGACAAGGATTAGGTTCAGTTCTTCAATTATTATGTCTTCCACTTAAATGACCGTCACTTACATCATAGCCAGTGATGGCAATCAAGTGCATGGAATCATTGACAGCTTTGAGAATTCCAAGGATAGACGTCAATGCTTCTTGTAGATCTTCGGCGCCTTCACAATTTTTACTATATTTCAGCATTTCCTGAAGGGCAGGGTGCACAAAAATAAATGTTCTTAGGGTTATACAACCATTACCAAAAACATATCAGTATATTTTGGAAATGTACACCTAGATGCTTGCAGAAAAAAAAAAGGAGGCTAATATCTTGTGCTCTGATTAATATTATTCAAACTATGTTTTACTTTTAAGGTGCTTCCTAAAGAGTAACTCTTAGAATCATTAGAAGGGCTTCTTCTGCCTAGACAAATATGGCTCCACTGCTTGGTAGGTTCCTGAGTTTCATCAAGGTTCAGTTCATGAGCTCTTTCCTAAGAAGCCACATTTCCTGAATCCCTTTACTTGCTAATGATCTCTACTTCCTCAATTTATCGTGTTTATATTTATCTATGTAACTTTCTAGTAGAATGGAAATGCTTTGAGGACATGGAGAGTTTTTCTTTTGTTTTTATAGTTCTACCATCTAGCAAAGAGTCTTGCCCACACTGTCACTCCCATGCTTCTTGGCCTGGGGTGTCATATGTACATTCTATCTCCCTCACACACAATAAAGTACATATATATCCCTGACAGCTTTACCCCAGGGCACAGAACTCTACTAGTTAATTAGCTCCTCAGAATGGAATGAAACCAATGAAAGAAAGAAACATTTTGGAAATTTTTGAAAATTATTTCTGAATAATTCTTAAATTGGGCAAATTTGAATTTAAATTCATGAAATAGAACCAGGATTTTGATAAAAACTTACTAAGCAAAATTTTCAACATCCTCTTCCTGATCCCATTTAGGCAACTCGCCTCCTTCCCTAACCCAACATTTAATATCCTTTTGCTGCTGCCTGATTGTCCATGTATCCTTCTAGATGTAGTATTATTATGTAGAATGTCTCAAATTCCAAATATTTCATTATTTGCTCCTCTTATCAAAATTCACCTAGCTTAACTTCCATTCATTTGAAGGCCTTGCTAGGTGACTGGCTAGATCATCTGAGAAAATCTCTGCTAAAGGTATTCATGGGTGGTAAGCAGGAACCTTCAGAATACAAGGTATTCACCATCTATATGGAAGTTTCAAGGAGCCACATGGTCTTTTTCTTCGGGAATCAGTAAAGCTATGGCTGGTGGCTATGACTTTCTTTTTAAGTAAAACTGGCAATGTTTTTTTAAGTAAAACTGGCTGGTCACATTTGGGCAAAAGGTAAACCTATAGCTTAAATTATTCTGACTTTTATTATTTTGGTTATGTTATACTAAATTTTTAGCAAACAACAAAAAGTCAAAAATTGGACACTGATAAAAAAAATGCAAACATCATTCCTACCTTTAATAATAGCTGATACTTAGTTATTCTTTGTACAGGTTTCAGCAAATAAGAATCCAAGCTGAGTTTGTGATCAAGTTTTCTCTGGCATTCCTGTGATCAAGTCAGAAATTTTGGATTATACAATGGTTATTATTAGTGATCAATTAAATCAGCACATGAAATGAGCCCAAAAAAGCATATGGAAACATACCTGAAAAAAAACACAGTCTGAGCACTGCCTCCACAGACTTTCTGACCTGGGTTTATTTTGACAATACTTCTCATAAATCTGGAAATCTTCCATCTGCATGTAGGAATTTAAAAAGTTATCAGTTTGATCAAATAAAAGACCACAAGACAGATCATATTCTAAAAGAATCTCTGGCTTTTTTCCACACTGGCATGATTTGTATCATTTATAAAACTTTGCAGTATGTGGGAGCTAATAGGTAGTTTGAGTATTTTTTATCCTTTTGAATTAAGCCATGACAACAGTCAATATTTCCTAAATTGTATTTGGATGATATATCTAGAAATTTTTTTTCTTTTTTTTTTCTTTTCTTTTTTTTTTTTTTTAATTTTTATTTTATTTGCATAACATATGTGTGGGTAATTCTTCAACAATAACCCTTACATAGCTTTCCGTTACAAATTTTTCCCCCCAACTCCCCACCCCTCCCCTAGATGGCAGGATATCCACTACATGTTAATTATGTTAAAATATTGGCAAATCGAATATATGTATACATATTTCCAAACTTATCATTGGTGTGCAAGAAAAATCTTATCTACACAAACGACATATCAGATAAAGGAAACACAATGTAAGCAAACATCAATCAAGGAGTATGAGAATGTTATGTTGTGGTCCACATTTCGCATCCCTCTCTCTGGGTGTATATGGCTTTCTTCAGTGAACAATTGGAGGTGGTTTGAAACATTAGAAATTTTTTTTTAACCACACAATCAAAACAAAATATTTTTCATTAACCATTAGCTGAGAAGGCAAACAGGAAAATAGAATGGTCCTTGGAAAATACTTGCCACATGGCTTCCTTGGCATTTAAATCCAACTTAGGACAAGTATACTATCAATGAAATCTGACATGGATCATAAGTTTAGAACTAGAAGGAAGGGAACAGAAGAGAAACCAAGGCACAAAGAAATTAAATTATTTCCTCAGCATCTAATATAGGATTTGAATAGAAGTCTTCTGACTCCACTGCCCTACTTTTTGGTAAAATGTGGTGAAGCAGTTTGTCTTATATTTCTAGGAAGTTCTTTTTTGGCCTGGCATTTCCAGGTTACCCCAATCAATATATGGCCTATTAATTCATTAATAAGGAAGTCACTTCCTTAATAAGGAAGTTCACTAGCAGTTTCAGTCCTGTGTTTGTAGTCAAAATATCTTTTTCCTTGCTTGAATTTAGCTCAATAAATTTTTTTTGCCTTGGGCAAGTTTTAAAACAAACTGAAGAGAGACCATTTAATTATTATTATTTTTTTGCTTAAATATCAGCTCTCCAAAAGTAAACCTATTTCAAGAGTAGCAACATATTTTCTTTCATTTTTCAACTAAGAGTTTTTTTAATCCTCAAAATGTAACCAAAGCTTTCCACCAACTAGGCTGATTAACATTCTTATCTCCTTCAGGCTCCCTGACCATATTTTTCTTTTGATTATTGGCTACTTTGTTTTGTAAGAACTGCTCGATTTTGCAACAAATTAATAAGTTTCCTTTTTAGGAAAATTAGTTGCTCATGATCAATGGCAAAGGAAATAAGAATATTATTTTATCCCCTTCAATTTTTTTTAAAGTGAACTTTAAAGAGTCATTTTCACCAAATTTGCAGTTTATCTGGTGAGAATGAGGAAAACCAATGGAGATTAAAGTCAGTTAGTCATTTTAGCTAGAAATAGGAAGGTTAAAAAAAACACATGTGAGGTAGCATATCTATTGTTACTGGTTTATAATACATACATACCCTTTCTAGAAAACACCTTCCTACCAATTCTGGGTAGTCTATGTAGTTTTCAAGTTCTCTCAGGAATATTCTAAACAAAGGAAGTTTTTATTAGACTTTATGGAAAAAAAAAAGAATCTAAAAAGGAAACTATTTCCAATAACTATTCCCCCCCCAGAAGACCTTTTTTAATCCCTCTACCCTCTGAAAAAATAATAGAAATTTTCTATGATTAAAAAAAGTTATAGAAATAGATTATGGTAGCAAATCTGTCTGAACTTGTAGGCTAAAGAAATGAGTTACACTCTGGATCTCCTTAATATACATCTAGTTGACATGCAAAGTTCCCTTCAAAATAAAACTTCTTTAATTTATAAATGTAGGTGGAAGAAAATTTACAATTATAGAAATTGATTGCTCAAAAATCATTCAAGCCCTCATGTGGCAGATGGAGAGACAGGGGCTCTAAATCATAGGATAGAAAATTGGACAGGGCTTTGGGATTGATATAACCTAACCTTCATTCTACTGATAAGGGTTTTGAGGCCCATAAAGCTTAAGTTACTTGAATAAAGACACACAGTTAATAAGAAAGGAGATTCAAATTCAGGTTTTCTGACTCCAAATGCTTTGATCCTCTCTCTAATACCAGTGATCCCCTACATTTTTTGTTCCACAAACCCCTTTTAACAAAAATTAAATGTAACATAAACCCCAAGGGCAATTTATTGCTGGTTTTCAGTGGCATGTGATTTTATTTGATCCCATTTGAAGTTTTCTTGGTGAAGATACTAGAATGGTTTGCCATTTCCTTCTCTACCTCATTTTACAGATGAAGAAACTGAGGCAAATAGGGTTAAGTGACTTGTCCAGTCACTTAAAACCAAACATATGTTTGAGGCCAGATTTCAACTTAATCTTAACTTTTTCTGATGGTAGACCCAGCACTGTATTCACTATTTCACCTAGCTACCCCCTTCTCCCCAATGGGACTCAGTGAATTGCATCCTACAACCTCCCTACTTTGTCTAAGAGTACACCATCAGATCAAATTGGAGGCTGCTGGGTGGGATAGAGTGGATAAAGTGTTGGGTAATCTGTGTAATCATAAGGCATTTGAGCTTCATGTGAAAAAAATTAATTAACTTTATTGTAATAATTTAAAATATACCAATGACTTTTGCATTCTCTGAATCTATGAAGTGACTGAAACAAGAAGTAAGTTGGAGCATATCCACTTAGTTTACCTCCTAATACAAAGTGCCATGTGTTTTTGGGAAATAAAATATCAAGAACTGGGGTTACAGATCACTTCCTTTACAGCTGGGTGGGGTGGGAGATATAGATGACAAAAAGGAAAAAAGAATATGAAGAAATAGAAAGCCCCAAACTCCCTTAGAGCTCTCCTCCCAAATATTAGAGCAGGCTGGGTAATGTAGATTCTCATGGTCTGTTGGCCCTTCCCAAGTCCCAAGGTGGGGCATCCATCGCCTCCAGCCATCACAGCTGATTCCTGGGGAAGATTCAACTGTGATTTGTTTTTCATTACACAGGATAAAATAATTTCCAATAAATTTATCCTCCAATTATTATCACTACAACCTCCAGTTTGAACTGTCCTTTTCTTATCCCCTGAAGGATGTTCCCCATATATGGAAATACATATTATGCCCCTATGATAGAGAATGATGAAAAAATTATCGACACTACTCCCCATAAACCTGGAAGAGGCAAAAATGATCATCTCAGAATAACGATCCCGCACCCAGCCCCAGGAGGATAAAAAGAGAAAAGCAATAAACTTCCCTTCCTCTTTAGCCATTCCCAGGAAAACAGATGGCCCTTGATCTGTGTGTTATAGGGTCAAAAACATTATCCATGCTAATAGATTTTGTTATTGCTAACACTGAATATTTCCCCAAAATGCCAAATTGAGAGGGTAATGAGGAGGATTTTTTTTTTTTATCAATAAGACAGAAACAAAGGGTGATGTCTTGGGGAAAGACAGGTCCCATTTCAATGAATTGTCAGCATGATTTAGTAGTGATATATGACGTTTTTTCCCCTTAAGACATAAGATAAGCCCACTGGAATGTCCATCCTATCAGTCATTAATACCCAAGGAGGATGCCTTCCTTTGGAAACTCAACAACTAAAAGAATGTACTTATTTTCTTGGATTTTCATATCAAATTCATAACAATCATCAAATTGTAATCATTTCTAGTTGACTGTATGTTTCAAAATAGATATGCACTACTCTAGCATCCATTACTAGATTCTGTAATCTTGTAGTCTCTCTTAACAGAAAACAATATATAATTAAAAAATTCAGCACATGATATAATCCAGGGTAGTTGATTTTAACTTCCAACCCTTTTAATGGAGTAGGGCATTAAGATGCATCACTTATTTAAGGAGAAGAAACAATGCACTTTCTCAAACACAGAAGAACAATGACCTTTACCTGTTATGGAAGTGATAAATCTCCTCCATATTCCCAAATAGAACATCCTTCTTATTTTGGAGGGCTGGTGAAATGAGATGCATCATTAGTGGATTATCCATCTCTGCAGCATATCCCTATGGTGCAGAAAGAAGAAAGTGAGTGACTCTTACTTCCAGTTTTTGTCTGACTCATGAAACTCAGCTGGCAAATAGGTCAATAAGTCTCAGGCCAACTGTGGAAAGTCATTTAGGGTTATGTGTATAGATGGACAACAAAGAGTTAATATAATGTGGTATTTTATTTTGTTTGCTTTCTGTTTTATTTTTGATATTGAATCTCCTTTTTTAATCCAAGTTAAAAATGCAGCAGGCATTGTGTTAAGTTATGGGCACATAAAAAGAAGCAAAAAACAGGTCTTCCTTCCCTGCAGAGCTGGCAGTCCAATGGGAGAGACAATGAGCAAACAAATGTGTACCAAAAAAAAGCTATATACAGGATAAATAGGAAATAATTGGGAGAAGGTTCTGGAATTAAGAGAAACTAAGAAAAGCTTCCTGTAGAAGATGAATGAGAAAGACAATGTAGGATCAAATTAGTTTAAAGAGATCAAGATGGAGAAAAGAGGAGAGAATGACTAATACAGGGGAAATGTTCCAGAGAGAACTGAGGGGTGAAAGATTGGTAGTCACATTATGAAAGAGTGAAGTTTGGTAAATAGGAGGAGAGGTGAAACAATAAATTGTGGTTGGATAAGGGGATTTCAAAATTCTTAAACATGGAAGTAGGACATTTGTGGGTGAGGACAAGATGAAGCAAATGATTATCTTTATGTGTAGATAAAGGTCATGTGAAATAAGTAGATTAAGAAATTGTTTGGGATTTTTGAGGAAAAGTCAAAATATATGTTGAAGTCCCCTAGTATGAAGGTAGGAATTGGGAAAGAGAAAAAATTGTGAGCCAAGTACTGAATTCATTGAGGAAGGAAGGGGAGTAACCTGGGGGTCTATATACCAAAGTTTCCTAAACTGTGGGTTGTGACTCATATGGGACAACAAAACTGAATGTGGGGGACATGAAAAATTTGGCAATGAGGATTGAACTGGGCAGTAGAAATGAATACATGAACCTCAGAAGAGGAAGTCTCAGTGATATTCTATTAAGACTTAATTCTTTATGTAAAAATAAATAAGCAATCTACCTCATTAGCATGCAAATTAATAAATGGTAAAATTATATGTATATCAAAGAATTGTTTTAAAATAAATTTCTTTATTATCAGTAAATGTTTGATTTGTATACTTATTTTATACACCTGGAGTTAAAATTTTCTTGGATAAAAAGAAATCTTGAATAGAAAAAGTCATTCTATCTATGAATGACCCTAGAGGTACATATGTGATTATAAGAACACAGAATAGGGACCATTTTCATAATTTCTTAACTCCAAAAGGTAAAATTAATAAAAAGGTTGCATTTTTACTATCTAAAGTTCTAAACCCACGTTAACACTTGGACATGTGGACACAGTTATATGTAATACATATACCTACCTCAAGGACACAAAGGAGCTCTTCCACATATGCTCTCTCTGTTTCAATAAGTTCATTCATGACATGCCTGGAAATAAGGAAAGGTGTTAATGCCTTATAGGAATGTCCTTTAAAAATACATGTAAGACAGTTGTCTAAGGACTAAGACAGGGAGGCCCCTGACTACCCTATACCTAAACAGCAGGAGAGTCCTAAGGCAGGTAGTTCATAATGTTCCAGGCTCCCAAATTGTGAGGAGACAAGCTGTCACGAAGAGGAGGGATGATGTGAATGCTTGACTCAAACCTTGGAGAACTGTGGAATCTTCCCACTTCCTAATTGCATGGGGATACCTGAGGAGTCTTTAGCTCTAACCCCATCCCATGTGAAGGATTCAGAAACAGCATGGATCAATGGAACAAGTGTTATATTTGGAATCACAGAATTGTTGTTCAAATCCCAGCTCTTCAAACTATTATCTGCGAATCTTTAGTTAAGCCACAAACTTCTAGACTTCCTCCTTGCATATAAGGGATGAACTCAACCTCTGAGGTCTTTTCTAGCTTTAAATCTATGACTTTACTCAATTAGAAACATAGGGAAAGACAAAGAGTTTTCTTCAATTTTTGGAGGCTTCTCCAAAGTTCTTACAGGCCTACTATGAAGATTGGGGCCTAAGACTCTAAACTCTAAAACCCAATAGCAAGGTCAACTTGGCAGATCTATAAATTACTGAGAACTGCAAAACCAAAAGAAGATTATACACAGTAACAAGAAAATTATGTGATGATCAACTGTGATGGACTTGGTTCTTTTCAAGAATGAGATGATTCAAGGTAATTCCAACAGACTTGTGATGGAAAGTGCTATTTGCATCCAGAAAGACTGTAGATCAAAGCACAGTATTTTCACCTTGTTGTTTGCTTATTTTTTTCTCTCTCATGTTTTTTCCCTTTTGGTTTTTCTTGTGCAGCATGATGAATATGGAAATATAAATGTTTAGAATAATTGCACATGTTTAACCTATATTGGATTGCTTGTTCTCTTGAGAGGGAGGGATAAAAATTTGCAACACCAGGTTTTGCAAAGGTGAATGTTGGAAACTATCTTTACATGTATTTGAAAAAATAAAATACTATTTAAATTTTTTAAAATATTTATTAAGAACAGAATATAAATACTATGTCTTGTAGGAGAAAGCCAATAGGGCCTCTGTTAAATTAGACTTTTTCTCCCTCAAGATCTGTTAGAGATGTATTGGATTCTTGGAAATCCCTTCATTGTATTTTGTTTGAAGCTGGTCCTTGTGGGACCAACTTCTGCAAAAGCACATTCCTTTATCCATTAATCCATTCTTTACCACTGGCTTTTCCAGAAAGAGCTTCCTATTAGTCCTTGTGAATTCTAGCTAAAATTTAGGGTAATTTCAATCCCAAGATATATCCTTCCAGAGATTTATTTAGTATCTAACCAAATGCAAAACAACAAGCCAGAGAATGGGCAAACTGTTGAATGAGTCAAAGGATATACATCAATGTTGCAAAAATAGGAAGGAAATTGTGGATCTAGAAGTTACAGAAATAAAGCAATTTTCTATTTGAGGATACTAGACAACAGTCTGCTTGTCAGAATTGAGCAATAAAGTGGGTTTTTTTGTCTTTTTTTAGTTTGGTCATCAACTGGGTAAGACCTTAGTCTGAGTCTCCACCTCAGTTGTCTGTATTCCATTTCCATACTGGCCTCTGAATTTTGTCAGCACTCTTCAGAGACCTAGGTCTTAATTCTCTTTTGATTTAGCAACTTAGAATTATGAAATTGTGCTGGGACTAAGGCTATGATCTTCCTGGATATGGAACCACGCAGAGGCAATCAGTACTAACTGAAGCAAAACTCACCTTCGCAATATTGCCAGATTTTCTTCATCATCCATCATTGAGCCACTTCTGCCCTGTTGTATATCACTCATTTCACTCTGCAGCAGGAGAAGAAACAATCAACCAGTAAGGATTTATAAAATGTCTACTATGTGCTAAGAACTACACAGGAACTAGAACAACATAAAGTTTAAACCAAAAAAGATATTTAACAAAGGCCTTCATATTGCTTTTGATTTTCTTGTCTTTTTTTTAAGGTACCAGAACCTATGGCTCACTGTTCTCCTTCCCAAATGATTAAATCTGGAATAATGTTCATACTAGTTAGAATGGAAAAAAACCCCACTAGCCAGTAGGCAATTCTGTCATGAAATCTCATTGAAAGTTGGCTAAGCATTCGGATTACTTATAGCCTTGATTACAGGTTCATAGATGAAACCATTATCTAAAAAAAGGGAGGCATTATCGTGATTTTATAACAATACAGATTGCTTCTTGAACCAGACTGAATGAAAATACAATAAGGACCCAGAAATCTCAGCAAAGCAAAAGAAGTTTCCTGAAATAAGGGAAATGCAAATTTCAGTGGGGTTTGTTATTATTTGTTATATCATCATCACCATCATCATTATTTATCATTACTTATAATAATCACTTAGTTTATTAGGAAGTTCCAGAGCAGACCAACTTCCAGATAAAAGGATTTGAAGATGGACGAATGAATGAATGAAAAGCCATTAAAATGTGCTGAGGAATGTGGTAAGCCTAACAGCATACATACAAATGTCAGATCTTGCCCTTAAGGAGTTTATATTTTAATAAGGTAAGACAATACATATAAGGGGAGTGGTAGCCAGTGAAGTTAAGAGGGAAGGTGGAAAAATGCAATTTTGAGGGAAAATCATCATTCACTATGCCTTTGCTCTTCTGTAATTTCCTCTTCTTGGCATGTTGCTTTCAGAAGTATTCTCAGAACCTCTTCGAAGACCTGGAATGGAAAAACAATGCCTGAAATAATGATTTTCGTTGGAGAGCTTTGATGACTAGGATCCTCAGGCCTTTTCTTTCCACCTACCTTAACAATCTGTACTTATCCTATTTTCCCAGCCAATTTTCCTACATGTCCAACATATTCTGTGAACCAGAAACACTTATTTCCTTGCTATTCCTAGTTTATTGCTTTTTAGGCTAAGACCACCACTAATGATTGAACATTTGTGCATTTGGGGATTACAGCAGTTCCATTCCTGACATGGAAGGATGGGAAAGGGAAAGGTCAGATTCCTATTGTGACCTCTAAACCAGGTTCTATCTTAGACATGGTAGGGAAGGAAGATTCCTGGTTGCCTTTAGGTTGTTGGCTTATTTTCTATCAGGGATTCTAGGGCAAAGGAAGGAAGGATGGAATAGGTAGGACTAGAAGTCCTTTCTTTCTTAGGTCAAGATTAACTCATTCCAAACAAATGAAGCTACAGCCAAACCTTGTAAGTTTTGTACATTTCCTAAATTTATCCAGTATATATTTTTGTTTGTACATAATTGTTTGAATATTGTTTAAAATGTGGGGTCCTTGAGAAAAGGGACTGTTTATGCATTTCTTTGAATCCCTGGAATCCAAGCTCAGTGCCTAGAACATAGAAGGTGTTAATAAATACTAGCTGTCTGACTTCAAATAGTGTCAACAGGACTCTTATTTGAATGGAAAAGAGGGAGAGATACTAGAGATTAGTGCTTCAGTGTTGCCTTATATTGTTTTCTATTGTCTCACATGCGCCCCAATACACCTTAAGTGACACTGGAGATTCAGTACACTTATTGAATGAACAGTACTTGGATAGTTTACCTGGAGAAGTGCAAGGAGATTTTGTAAATGCTTCAGGTCTTGGTGCCACTGGCTGCACTGGCCGGGTCTGCTTTGCGGCCAATTTCTTCAGGCTCACCTGTCTCTTCTGGAACATTTCTTCCATGCTCTCTTGTTTCTGAAATACCTTTTGTACATGCTCCTGAAATGAGAGTGTAACCATTATGAACTTTATGAACATGCTTTCTAATAACTGATTCTAAGGATTAGTGTCTCATTAAAATTGAAAAAAGAAACCACAATTAGGCCATGAAAGCAGAGTGGTTGCGCCAAAATAAACTCCTTAAAAATTGTATTTTTAAACATTTCTATTAACACTGTAGTAACTTTTGTGATTCAGTTCTGGGTGAAATACCTGAATAGAGGCATTGATAACCAAGGTTCATATGAAGGACTGTGGACAAGAGAATGAGAATTCTGGAAAAGATGTTGTGTTATGAAGGGCTGATAACTGTATATTGTTTATCCTGGAGAAGAAAAGACCAAAGGCCAAAACAAACAGCCTTTAAATATCTGAAGGACTGTTATGAAGAAGAAAAGTATTCTGTGTTGAGCTTAAAGAGCAGAGCCAGGGAGAAGCTGTTGTGAGGTAGATTTTGAATGAATGTAAGGAATAGAGCTGACCAAGAATGGGTTAAGAGGAATTCATAAAGTAGTGAGCTTCCCATTACTGGAAACATTAAAGCACAGTCTGGTTAGACAGTGATCTATCAGAGATGCTGCAAAAGATAGTCGTCCATTGAGAGGAAGACTGGATTTGATAACATCTTAAGTTTTTTTTTTTTAAATCAAAGTCTAGAATAGAACACTTGAAAGTAATGGGTAAAATTTATTTAATACACACATATGTATGTATATATACATATACATATCAAGCAATATGAAGGGGAGCTTGACAATTTTATATCAAACACTTTTTTGTGCTTCTATCATGCATATAAAAATGTTTTCTTGTGTTTAAATTTAAATTTTAAAATCAGTGCATAATTAAATGCATAATTTATTTTTTAAAACATTAAGAGTTGGGAAATCTCTACTAGGTACTCAGTATGATAATTTTTTTTTTTTTTTTTGCTGAGGCAGTTGGGGTTAAGTGACTTGCCCAGGGTCACACAGCCCAGGAAATGTCTAAGTGTCTGAGGCCAGATTTGAACTCAGGTCCTCCTGATTTCAGGGCTGGTGTTCTATCCACTGTACTACCTAGATGCCCCCCCCCCATTTTTTTTAATTATGAAAATAACCACTCACAAAATTTTATTTTGCTCATGGTCATATGTTAATATTACCTTTAGTTCTGGATTGAGAATAGATTCATATTCTTTGTAAACTTTATTTAGCTCCTGAATTTTGTTTTTTGCACCAGTGTCTAAAAACTTCTCGATCTCTTGTAGGGCTGACTCAGCTCCATCTTGGGACTGGCATTTGTCCACGGGCTGGGAAGCTAGCAGGTAAATCCCTTCATCACACCATTTCATTGACTAGAAACATAAAACACAGGAGAGGTATCAGGAAGTGCATTGGAAGATGTGTGAAATTTGTCATTTTTGTAAATTGTAAATTTGCCAAATTGTGTAATTTGTCATTTTTCTGCTGAAAGTAACTCTTCTCTGATAAACCCATAGCCCATGGAATACTTTAATTTTAGAAATATGACTCAAAATACTGAATCTTTATACTTTTGCCACTACATACTATATATTCCCCAGAATGGAAAATCATATTTTGAAGTCAAGTGAATTTTCTTCAATGTTATATCTACTGAAAGAAAAATAAACTGTAAATCCAAACATCTAACAGAATAAAAGATCAGTATGGTGGACAAGTAGCCATTTCTTTAACAGGTGCCGCAAGCAGATTTCATAACCACACACAACTAAATTACACAAACACATAAAATGTACCAACACATGCTTGTTAGATCCCAAGAGAAAAATAAAGAACCATAGGAAACCTCAAGGAAATACTATTAATACCACTCAGATGAGGAAGAAAAGAAATTGGGGGTGTAGGATCACACAATTGGGTTGTTTTAAGTAAGAGAACACAGTGGAGGAAGTCAAGGAGAGACTTTCATTTCCCAACCTACCTTTTCAAGAAGGCTATGGAGCTCCAATGACTGGTGGAGAAGATTCCTCCTTTTACCCATCTCAGCTGTAAATTCATCACAGAGATGCTGGAGTTCATTGCACTTTGGTGAGATGGAGTCCACAGCATAATGCTTGCTTTGGATCAGCTGGTTACCTTCCAAAGACAAAGCCCTAGCCTTCTCTATAGCTTCCTGAAAAAGAAAGACATCATCAAAAAATTGATTTATTTGGGTTATATGCAATTTGGGAAGCTATTTTCAGGGCAATGAAAAGCACTGTAATTGGGGTGTTATTGGCCAAGATGTATGTGGGTGCTATTTTTCTTTGCTTATTATTCTAGTTATGAACACACTACCCAATTCATGTAGCTGGCTAGCAAACTGGCCATGATGAGAAGGGCTAAAACAACACCAAAAGTTCATTCATTTGGGGTATTTCCACATTGTTCTGGTGGAACTTCTTTTTTCTCATTCAATGCTTTATAAAGAAAAATTTTAAAGGTATCAGTACAAAATTATTCACACACACATACACATGCACACACACACAAGTCTACACCTATGAGAGCAAAATACAGGGAACCTATATGGCAAAATGTGTAGCTTTTGAAAAAAATCAGTAGCTCACCTCAGATTTGTATACAGAAAAGGTAAGAGGAATCACCATGTGTTAACTGTACATGGTACTGCTAAGTTTTTACAATGATAATTCATTAGTGTTGAAAAATTCTGGATGAAGAATCCAGGTGTATAGAGGATACTTACAGTAAACCATTTTCTACCTTGTTCAGAATTTCTCTGGCAAGATGAACTTGTCATTAATTATATTTATAATAATTATAAAATAGTTTTATAATAAAACTTTTGTTATAAAATCTCACTGTGCCATTATAGAAATGATGAACATGAAAGCCAAATGACTATATCATGTCAGTCTCTGCCTGTCTAAAGTGAACTTGGGACATTAGGGACCAGAAACATTTTCCATTAATTAGATACCATGTTACAACTTAAATATTGAATGTTGTGGAATGGACACATCAGATGACTTACATTGGATTTTTCTTCAAAGCTAGTAAGATCCTTCAACATGTGTTCCACATGAGCATAACTATTTCCCACATCAGTAAAGGCAGATAACCTCTCTGAGACAACGTCTAGGATGGCTTTCACCTAGGAAAAAGAGAAGGAAATGGAGAGAGCAACATCACTGTCAATGAGGCTGGTATAGAGAGACATCCACCATCAACACTTTTGGCAGTGTTCACATGAAGGCATGCCTTTTTTGTGGAAAATTAAGATATAATATTTAAAGATCAAGGCAAAGAAAAAGAATCTAAAACCTGTCTAGTGATATTGTCATCAAGCTGAAAAGAGGTCAAGCTAGTAATGTGAGTATTCCAGAGGGTAGGATCTTTCAAAAATTATTTGAAAAAAGTTAAGTAAAAAATTATTATTTAACCAAAAAAAGTGACTTAAAAAACTATTTGCAGAGGAATGTACCTAGACATGACATTGGAAGGTTTGGAGAGTTTTTTCAAGGCCATTTAATTTACCTGCCTTATGTGCTACAGGCTGATAAAGTAGATAGAGAACCTGGCCTGAAATCAGGAAGACTCATCTTCCTAAGTTCATGTTTAGCCTCAGACACTTACTAGCTGGTGTGACCTGGGCAAGTCATTCAACCATGTTTGCTTCAGTTTCCTCATTTGTAAAATGAGCTGGAGAAGGAAATGGCAAACCACTCCAATATCTCTTCCAAGAAAAACCCCAAATGAGGTCACAAAGAGTTAGATGGGAATGAACAACAACAACAAAAAATTGACAAATGGGGAACTGAGGTTGTGATATTCCTTTTTTTTTTTTTGTGCTGAGGCAATTGGGGTTAAGTGACTTACCCAGGGTCACATATCTAGAAGTATTAAGTGTCTGAGGTCACATTTGAACTCAGGTCCTCTTGATTTCAGGACTTGTGCTCTATTCACTGTGCCACTTATCTTCCCCTTAAGTGATATTCCTATATTCATATATTATAGGAAGATTTTTTTTTTAAAAATCAAAAACTACAACAATAAATAAGAATTTAGTGCAGTATACTAGAAAAAGAACTGAATATGGAGTCAAAATGTGTTCATTCAAACCCTGACTCTGTCACTTTCTACCCATATATCAATTAAATAACAATAAGGGTGTTCAGCACAGAGAAGGTATGAGGTAAATAGATATGGATTTGGATTGTTCCTTGCAATCACTGCTCCAAGGGAGTATTTACTTATCAATTTAGAAAGTTCATCTCACAAAACAACTTTGTGAGGTGGGCACTACAAGGATGATTATCACTCATTTTATAGAAGAAAGAAAAGTGTCATATTCTAAGTCATGTGACTTTCTAAGGGGTTGAGTGAGCATAAAATCCAAGTCCATAGGTCTCATTGCATCATGATGTCACCAAGAATATAAGGCTGATTTTAGAACCCGTTATATTTTAATTCACTCAATTTTAATTTTGTTTTTTATCTTCATGAATTTTCCAAGTACAGAAAAGCTAGATTAAGATGCTGAGAGAATGATTTTGTTTTCTCCTGAGATCTGCCCAGTCCTGCAGAACAAACAAAGGAGCTGGCAGAGTTTTAAAAAACCTCTTGGGATAAAGACATGAAAGCCTGCTGCAGTGCTGTTAAGCATTTCTAAGCCCCAGGAGATTCGACTTTTTAATACTTAAGCATTTTTGGTGTAGGGATAAGCATGGGAAATTTACTAAAATCAAGAATTAGCCACTAGAATGTAGTGATTCATGAGACAGCTAAAGGATGAAATCAGGGGCTAAAGTAAAAATTCTGGGCTGACATTCCTTTTAAATTAAACAACTTTTGTTTTCATTTTGTATTTTCAATTGGACTTATTAAGGATGCTGGAAGAGCCTATTCTTCTCTTGAAGTATATTAGAATTCCTGGCTCCTTTTAAAGCTCAGCTCAAATACCTCCCCTTTCACAAGGCATAGCTTGACCCCTTCTTTCCCCCAGCAGCTACTGCTGCTTTTCCTCAAAGTGACTTTGTATTCATTGTGTATATACTTTGTTTTGAATCATCTGTACATGTTGCTTCTTCCCTGTGGACACACCCTGAGGGTAGAAACTTTTATTTCTGTCTTTGTATCCCTAGGACCTAGCACAGAGATTGGCAGTGAATTGAATTCTGAGTTTCTGGTGCTTTAGTTTTTGTTCATATAAAGCACCTAATGATGCTGCTTAACCTTATGTTTTCTGTAGATGGTTGGAATCTTTATTAATGAATACTCTGGGTTGTGGTTATAGAAGCTGAGAAACAGATCTAGAACCAGAAAGGAGCTTAGAGGCCATGTAGTCAAACTCCCTTATTTTACAAATGAGGAAACTGAAGTTTATAGATGAGAAAACAGAGAAGTTAAGGGACTTGACCAACATCACAGAGCTAGTAAACGAGAAAACTCAGTATTTCCAGGTCAGTCTTACTATTTTCTGCTTCTTGTCTGGAGAAGATCTCACAAATAGTAGGAATTAGACCTCTGCTATATATGTTAACAAATGAAGAGTATCCCGCAGGAAATAAAATTGCTGATATGTTCCAGCAAGCTCTAGAACAGATGTTATATAAGTGTATTCCCAGAAGGTAACCAAAACATAACATGATTGAAAGAAAGCTAATGACTAGTATTTTTCTTTTTCCTTACCAAATTTAACATTGTTCTTAATAAGCATCAAATCAAACTGATTTTTTTTTTACTCAGAATTGATCTTAAAGCCTTATGCAAATTTGTTCACTGCGATTTAGCTTTGAAGATCTATCCTTTTCTTTTCTCCTTCTCTCTCTGTTCCATCCTTCCTATCTTAAACCCACTTCTTTTATAAATCCTTCCTTTGTCACTCTGACTTAGACTGATTTTCCCCTTAGAACTCTTAAATCATGTACTATCTATATAACGTGTGTGTGTGTGTGTGTGTGTGTGTGTGTGTGTGTGTGTGTATAATATGGGGAGGGAGGGAGGGAGGAGGAGAAGAGAGAGAGAGAGAAAGAATGAATGGAATATCCCTGGTTTTCTGGTTTGATCAAATGTGCTCTTTCCTTCTTCTAAATCCTGAGATCCCTTTCTAGCAGTCTTATCACACAAGGTACTATATTGTATTATAGGAGGGTCTTTTGCTCTTTTTAATTCCACTCTCCTGCTAAAGACCTACTCTGTTGCATCTTTAGGACTCTTGAAGGCTATATCAGCAGCAGGGCCTTACCTCTGCAAGTCCTAAAAAAATTGAAAAGACATGGAATTAAAGGCATAGTAACAGACTGTGTATCTACCATGCAAGGAGAAGCCTAGCTAAGTGTGGAAGGTGTTACTATCAATGGGAATAATTTTTTGTGTGTTTGTGAGTGAGGAGTACACAGTGACTCATGAAGGCTCCTACTAATGCGTAGAGAATGTCAAGTTTGTAGTTATCGATGGACAACCTAGAAACTTAAGAGGATTTCTCCTTCTGGTGACCAATCATTGCTTGACAACTGCAATATTTAGGAGCATACCTCAAGTTTCACTGGAGTCTTGTGACCACTTACCTCTCGAAAGTTCTGCTCAAAATTCCGGAGCTGTAGACACTGCTCAAGTTTCTGCTGATGTTTAGCCCAAAATTCATCAAAAGCAGCTTCTGTTTCACCCAGATGATCCAGAAGCCTAAGAGGAAGGTTAAGAATCATTCTACACTATATATACATATTAGATCATGATAAATTGTCCCTCAGAGGTAAATAATTTGCTTTCTTTTTCATTTGACATCGGGAGATAGAAGACGTTACCAAAGAGAAATAAATCCTACCAAAATAACATATTTGACTTGTCACATATAAATGCCAAATATTTTATTTCTATTACATGACTTCTGAGAATCTCCTAAAGTTTTAATTTAATTACAAAAAAAGTAGATTTAATAAACTGATGCAAAGTGAAAAGAGCAGAACCAAGAGTACATAGTTCCCAGTAACAGTGACATTGCAGGATGATCAACTATGAATGACCTATCTTTTCTCAGAAATACAATGATTCAATACAATTACAAAGGACTAAATAATAAAAAATGTTATCCACATCCAGAGAAAGAAGAGATGGACTCTGAATACAGATCAAAGCATACTATTTTTCGCCTTCTTTAATTTTTCTTTTTCTTTTCCTTTTGGTCTGTTTCTTCTTAACAACTAGGAAATATGGAAATATTTTACATTCTGGAGACCAATCTGGAACTATGCTCAAAAAGTTATCAAACTGTCATTTGACCCAGCAGTGTTTCTACTGGGCCTATATCCCAAAGAGATGTTAAGGAGGGAAAGGGACCCACATGTGCAAGAATGTTTGTGGCAGCCCTTTTTGTAGTGGCTAGAAACTGGAAACTGAATGGATACCCATCAATTGGAGAATGGCTGAACAAATTATGGTATGTGAATATTATGGAATATTATTGTTCTATAAGAAATGACCAGCAGGATGATTTCAGAGAGGCCTGGAGAGACTTGCATGAACTGATGCTGAGCGAAATGAGCAGAACCAGGAGATCATTGAACATGGCAATAACAATACTATACGATGATCAATTCTGATGGACATGGCTCTCTTCAACAATGAAATATTTCAAACCAGTTCCAATAGTTCAGTGAAGAAAGCCATATACGCCCAGAGAGAGATATATGAAATGTGGACTACAACATAACATTTTCATGCTCTCTATTGATGTTTGCTTGCATTGTTTCCTTTCTCTGATTTTTTTTCTTATAGATACGATTTTTCTTGCACAACAATAAGTGTGGAAATATGTATACATATATTCAATTTATCAAGTATTTTAACATAAAGTACATTTCCTGCCATCTAGGGGAGAGGTGGGGACTGGGGGGGGGAAATTTGTAACAGAAAGCTTTGTAAGGGTCAGTGTTGAAGAATTACCCATACATATGTTTTGCAGATAAAAAGTTTTAATTAAAAAAAGAAAAAAAATTAGTGCTTTCTCTCCAAGATAATCTTCAATTTGTCATATATATATATATATATATATCTTGCTTGCATATTGTTGTCTTCACATTTTGTCTCCCATTTTACTGGGAGGTCCTTGAGAGCAGTCTTTCTTTTGTCCTTCTTTGTATCTCCAGAATTTAGCACAATGACTTGTAAATAGTAGGCACTTAATAAATGTTTATTGACTGACAATCACCTTTTCATTCTATATACTCTCTCTTCTTTGAGTTCTTCTGATTCTCCTATTTGCTTAACTTCTCTTTTTCTGTATGAATCTTTATGAAGCTCCTTAAGCATAGCTATGATGTCTCCTATTTACACACACACACACACACACACATTCAGCTCCATCTCCTGATTTCTAACCTGCATCACCAATGATTAAAGAGCTGAAAATAGATAAATTCTCATAGGCATTTTATGCTTAACACATTCAAATTCAAATTTATTCCTTCTTCCACCATCTTTCAGTATAATTATTTCTCTTCTTGTCTATTTCAGCATAGGGTACCACTATCCTCTTGGACACCGTAATTCACATTTTTTCCAGTATCATTCTCATATCTTCCCTCTTCCTTTCACATTTTTCATTCATGTCTTGAATTTGCTTTCTTGTCACTCATAGCCTTTACTCTGGATGGCTGAACTCTTTTCACTTTCATCTGGACTACTCAAACAACTTCCTAATTGGACTCCTGGCTTTCAGCTTCTCCTTTCTTTCATCTAACCTCCATATAGCTGCCAAAAATAGTCTTCCTAAAGCACCCACCACTCCTGCACTAAAGAGCTTCTAGCATCCTTCCATTTCCCTAAGGATAGTACAATCTCGTTAGCTTGACATTTAATTTCCTTCAAAACCTGGCTCAGAATGACTTTTTCAGACATATTTCATATTCTTCTACTTCATACACTCTATGTTCCCTTTTATCTGTTACCTGAAATCAGAATTAGCTTTCTTGATGAATTGTGCCTTTATACAGGTCATCCTCTATGTCTGGAATGTAATTTTTTTTCTTCTGAAGATGCATAGCTTCTTTTAAAACTCAGTCTCTTCTGCAAGTCTTTCTTAATATCTTTTCTCAAGTTATTATGTATAAACATCTCTGGTTATACTGGATTCTCCTTAATATTATGTAAGCTCCCAGAGGAAAGCATTTTTTTTATCCTTAACATTTAACAAAGTGCCTTAATCAAGTTAGATACTTAATAGACTCTTGTTGGATTAGGATGAATTGGGTAGGACACCACAGGGAAACCCTCTGTTAGCAGTTTTCATTCTTCCTATCCCTGGTACCCACCATTTGGTTCTATTTAAAGGACATTAGGCTCTACTTTGATGCTTGTGGGAAACTAATCTAATCAGAGCCAAGCATACAAATGATCTGGCATAGAAAAATCTAAGACTTAAAAAACCCTTCTAGGCCCTGATGGCAACAGATTAATAGGATTATTTACATATTTATATAGATGAAGACTTGGTCACTTTGGAAATCATCTAAACCATGGTGTTAAACTCAAATATCTGGAATCAGGATGAGCTATGTTCAAATTCTGCCTCTTTGAAGTATTATCTATGTAATTCCCTTAGTCTTAATTTTCTCACTTATAAAAAGCATATTATAATAATAAGCAACTACTTTCCAGGATTGTTTTAAGGATAAGGTAAAGATTATATTTGTAAAGCATTATGCAATCTTAGAAATAATATCACAAAAACTGCTGGGAAAACTGGAAACTAGTGTGGAAGAAATTAGGGCTTGACCCACATCTAACACCACATACCAAGATAAGATCTAAATGGGTTCATAATCTGGATATAAAGAGCGATACTATAAGTAAATTAGAGGAATGTAATATAGTTTACCTCTCAGACCTATGGAGATGGAATAAATTTATGTCCAAAGAAGAACTGGAACTCTTAATTGAAAACCAGATAGATAACTTTGACTATATTAAGTTAAAAAGTTTTTGTACAAACAAAATCAATGCAGACAAGATTAGGAGGGAAGCAATAAATTGGGAAATCATCTTTACATTTAAGGGTTCTGATAAAGGTCTCATCTCTAAAATATATAGAGAATTGTCTCATATTTATAAAAATTCAAGCCATTCTCCAATCAATAAATGGTCAAAGGATATGAACAGACAATTTTCAGAGGATGAAATTAAAACTATTTATAGTCATATGAAAAGGTGCTCCAAATCACTATTGATCAGAGAAATGCAAATCAAGACAACCCTGAGGTAGCACTACACACCTGTCAGATTGGCTAAAATGACAGAAAAAGTTAATGATGAATGTTGGAGGGGATGTGGGAGGGCTGGGACACTGATGCATTGTTGGTGGAGCTGTGAACGGATACAGCCATTCTGGAGAAGAATTTGGAGCTATGCTCAAAAAGTTATCAAACTGTGCATACCCTTTGACCCAGCAGCATTTCTCTTGGGCTTATATCCCAAAGAAATCATAAAGGAAGGAAAAGGCCCCACATGTGCAAGAATGTTTGTGGCAGCCCTTTTTGTAGTGGCTAGAAACTGGAAATTGAATAGATGCCCTTCAATTGGAGAATGGCTGAATAAATTATGGTATATGAATATTATGGAATATTATTGTTCTGTAAGAAATGACCAGCAAGATGATTTCAGAGAGGCCTGGAGAGACTTACATGAACTGATGCTGAGTGAAATGAGCAGAACCAGGAGATCATTATACACGGCAACAACAGTACTATATGACGATCAATTCTGATGGACATGGCTCTCTTCAACAATGAAATGTTTCAAACCACCTCCAATTGTTCACTGAAGAAAGCCATATACACCCAGAGAGAGGGATGTGAAATGTGGACCACAACATAACATTCTCATACTCCTTGATTGATGTTTGCTTACATTGTGTTTCCTTTATCTGATATATCGTTTGAGTAGATAAGATTTTTCTTGCACAACAATGATAAGTTTGGAAATATGTATACATATATTTGATTTGCCAATATTTTAACATAATTAACATGTAGTGGATATCCTGCCATCTAGGGGGAGGGGTGGGGAGTTGGGGGGAAAATTTGTAACGGAAAGCTATGTAAGGGTTATTGTTGAAGAATTACCCACACATATGTTATGCAAATAAAATTTAAAAAAGAATTATAAAAAAATAATGTCACATTATAAGGTTATATTTATGTTATTTTATGTTATGCTATATTATGTTGTGATATGGTGAAGGACCTTGAACTTGTGTTCCAAGAACTAGGAAAGCAACATAATCATATAGTGAAAAGACCTTCATGAATTGAAGCAGAGTAAAGTGATTGGAAGAAGGAGAAGGATTTGTACAATGACACCATGGTAGAAAAAAACAACTGTGAAAGCCTTAGAACTCTGGTCAATATAATAAATAATTAGTCCAAAGGACTGATAATACTCAATGTGGAAATTTATTTTAATAAATTATGCATGTTTATCATGAAGGTTTAGTTTTTTGTTTTATTTCATGCTGGGTGATAATGAAAAGGATGAATTATAAATATGGGTACAAGAGAATTTTCATTTTAAAGCAAAAAGAATAGATCTCTGCACTCCCATGTTGATTTAAAAAACCACAAATTAACATTATTAATGTTGTATTATATTTTAAAATTTTACTCTGTTAAACATTTTCCTATTACATTTTAATCTGGTTCTGGCCAAATTTGGGGATTCTGCAGCTAGAGCATGTTTGACTTTTCTAATCTAATTTATAAATAGTAATTAATTGCTTCCAAATTATTTATCTTATATGATTTGCCCACAGTTGCATTGCTGAGAGAGCAAATGTAGTGATCCAGTGCTCTAATACATCATGTAGCTTCTCAATTTAAAACATCTAACTTAAAATTATGATTTGGTTGCTGACCTAGAAACCCACCTAGAAATATCTGCTAAGTGCTTGCTTCCCTTTTTATTAACTTTTCATTTTTTCCCCCAAAACTCTTACTCTCCCATTCCAAAGGGATTCTATAAGTACAAAGAAGGAAGTAAATATAAAAATATTTTGAAAGAGGAGGGGACAAGGGACAGTAAACTAAGACATTATTCTTATTACTGTTTGGAATCATAAAGAATTCTTCCAGCTTTGTAATTTAGTAGTTTCCCTTTCAGGGAAAATCCTGAACTACAAAAGGATGTCTCCTTTGGAATTTAGAGGGATATGTGCCTACAATTTCATAAAATCATAGATTGTAGAGCTCAAAGTAACTTCCAATCTCTTCATTTTATAAATGAAAGCCTTGAAGATCAGAGAGAATCAATGAATCAATCACTCTGAGAGTTACATTTAGCACATTAATTTCTCCAGATCATTCCCAGTTTGCTAAACTTTGCCCAGGTATAATCTGGCCTCTATCTATCTGGTTACTCATGCAGCATTTAGTTTCCTTTGCAAATGTGAGCATCCTTCTAAAATCTCTTGAATTCAAAGTAAAACTTGACTATGTATATTTGTTATAAGATTCCCCTCCCCTTTTGACATAGGAAAAGAGTTGAAAAGAAAAGAGATTAAATACTTGTCAATTGAAATAAAAATTATTTAAAAAGAAAAGGAAGAAAAACATCCACAAACATTTTCCGGCTTCTCTCACCTTTGCACTGTGGTTTGATTGTCAAGCTGATCTTGATTTAGGTTGTACTCAGGATTCTTGGCCAGTGGCTCTCTAATGCTTTCAAGGATAGTGTGTCCCTCTTTTAATGCTAACATCATATCTTCCTGTGGAAAGACATCATTTCATTCAAATTTGTTCTTCAGAGTTTTAGAGATTCAGCATTTAAAAAATAATGAATCATTAGATTAGATTAGAATTTATGCTATAAGCTAAATGAATCTGAAAGGGCCAATTTAAAGAGTAGAATGGAGAGAAGGGAAAAAATTATAAAGAATTGTGACAATATTAATGGTATTGACCCTAACAAAGAAATTACCTAGTTGAATAATTTTATGGAACCATTGAATTTTCAGTCAGAAAGGACTGTACTGATCAAGTGGCCCAACTTTCTCAATTTACTTATGAGGAAACTTTCAAGCTCAGGGGAATTAGATGAATTACTCAATATCACACAAGTGGTGAAGAGGAAAGTCAGAAGTAGATTATAGAGCAATCAATCAACAAGTACTTATTAAATGCCTACTATGTGCCAAATTATTTTTGTTCTTCAGTGTTTTTCAGTACTGTCCAACTCTTTGTGACTCTATCTGAATTTCCTTGGTAAAGATACTGGAGTGCTTTGCCATTTCCTTCTCCAGTTCATTTTACAGATGAAGTCACACAATTAGTCTGTGGCCAGATTTGAATTTAGGAAGATGAGTCTTTATGATTCCAAGCTCTGTTTTCTATTCACTGTACCACCTAGTGGTTCCCAGGCTATACATATCAATAAGATAATTTTTAAAAACTAAAAAAATTTTTTAGAAATTATCTAAGGAAATTTTTAAATTTTTATTACGGAGAAGACGTTATTTGACATTCAACTAGCTAAGCAGCTAGGTGGTACAGTGGATTAACTACTGGGCTTGGTCAGGAAGACCTGAGTTCAAATCCATTCTCGGTTAATTTTGTGACCCTGGGCAAAAATCACTTATCTTTTGTTTGCCTTAGTTTCCTTACTTGTAAAATAGTGATAATAATAACTTCTAGCTTCTATATGGGTTGTGAGGTTGAAATATTTGTGAAGTGCTTAGCACAGTGCCTTGCACATTGCTTAATAAAAAACTATTTCATTCCTTCCTAGTGGCAAAGCTAGAACTAGAATCCAGGTCTAATAGCTAAAGAAAATAGTTACAGATCTAGAAAGACCCTTGGGTGTTACAAATTAGCTAAGCCTGATGGGAATCTATGTGAAGCTCTAGTTGGCATAAAAACTTGCTCATAATTCTTTCTGGTGAACAAAGCAAAAGCTAGGACAAATATACTAGAAAGTCAAGCACCTCCCACAAGTTTAGCTCTAGAGAGTATTTTCCCTTGACATTTCCATAAAAAACAAGTTGGGGGAGGGGAAAGAAATTATGCAAGCATCTGGATGATAATACTAGTTCACATTTATATAGTGTTTTGAAATTTACAAAGTACTTTCTTCACAACAATACTGTGAAGTAGCTCATGCAAATAACTTTTTAAACCTGGGTTGAGATTTTATTGATGCAAAATACTTGAAAAAAAGTACTTTCAGTCTAAATTCTTTTTTTCAATGTATAATGTTAGAGGTGTATGACACACCGAGGTTAAGTGACTTGCCCTTTTTTATTAACACTGACTCAGACATCACACATTACACATCACATAGTGATAAAAAAAAAAAAAGGCAGGAATCTGGGTTGTCGAATATATACTTCCTTCAGTCATTTCTTATTACTTAGAGCAAGATACTACTTTAAGCTAGATATATATGGCTTTATGTTTGGTGATATGAGTGAATCCTCCTTAGAAAAGTCTCTACATCAAGAGCCATGACTGCTATTTCAAAGCAAATAACCTAGCCAGTGTTGTAGGAGTAAGCTTATGCCAAAAAAAATTAATTTATACAAAATAGGAAGAAGATGACATGGGGAGACGAAAGTAGAAAGTAAATACTGTAAGATGAATAATCTTGGATTTCTGAAATTGGCATAAAACACAACATCTTCCACCTGCCAGTCTCATCTCTACCTTGAGGTAAAGGAATATTACCTTTAAAATTTAATGGTGAACATCAGATATCTCTAAATTAATCAATAGACTCAGCTACCACCACTATGAATCATTTTTGAGGAAAGAGCTCTTCAAAGCTTATTTCATAATTCTATGCAGATTTAATCATTACCTGATGCAAAGGATTTATTATCATTTGATGCCACCACAAGAATATGTTTAAATCTGCATTCTAGTGACAGAGATTTAAAAAGTGTGCTTTTTGTGTTAAAGATAAATATGAACCCTCAGTCTTCAAAAGTGGAAAGCTAATAAGCTTTTTGAAACACGTTTCAGCCTCATATTTGATATAATCAAGAAAATCATGCTCTTTTCCTCTTGGATAATTCTCTTGAATGATCAGAAAACCTCAGTAAGCCCTGCCCCTTCCCATCCTTCACCTACCTTCATTTTGCCTTTCTTCTCTGTATGTGCTGAAAGAATGGAATTAGTTGATTGCACATCATTAGGCAATTCTGTCTCGGCTAGTTCTGTCCCAAAGGACTGTAGCATTTGAGCTGTTTGCTTAACCATTAGGGCAAAACTTTCAATAGCCTTTTGAAATAAAGAGGAGAAAAAGGTTATCATAAAACATTCTATGCACACAGCATGGCTTCTATTTTAAAATGAGACATAGATCTTATAACATCTAACAAACTAAACATCACTTTATTCCAAAAGGAAAATCTGAGCAACAATATGTTCATAGACAAGTACCTTCACCATTCGTTCCTTGACTGCATGCTTTTTTTCTCTCCCAGATTCATACCAGGCACACTTTTAACATAATATCAAAATTTAGAGAAATTCTGAAGTTCTCGTTCTCTCTCTCTCTCTCTCTCTCTCTGCTAGGAACAGAATGAGCACGTGTGCTCATGCTCAAATTCTCTCTCTCTCTCTCTCTCTCTCTCTCTCTCTCTCTGTCTCTCTGTCTCTGTCTCACACACACACACACACACACACACA
>JAJPUD010000074.1:301728-337001 GCA_023553655.1 Myrmecobius fasciatus | reverse complement strand
AAAAAACCACTCCCAAACTTATTACTCATGTTATTTCTTTAAGATGACTAAGTTCCATTGAGACCATCTCCTCATTCTTTGGAAGTAAACTTTTATTAATAATATGAACACATTTGAGAAAAGTTAATACCATGATATAGAAGCAGGGCTATATAGTAAGCATGTAATCAAGAAAAACCCCTTTCCTTCCTAGACCACCAAAACATCAAAAAGGTCACTTACTGTGCGGTGAGATAGCCACCTGCTATGGCAATAGTCCAGGGTCCCACCAAGATCTTCCGTCAGCTGTGTTTTGTCAATATAACTCTGCAATTCTGGTACTGAACTAAGCATTATGATCTAGAAAAAGAAAACAAAGCAAAACCCACAAATAGAACATCCATCTATAAAACTGATACAGTAATCTGTCAGGGAAAATGTCTTCATTTTTGCAAAGGAAACAGATGAAAATAATAGCTATTAAGTTTGAGAAAGATTAATTTACATATACCCATTGCAGAGGAAAATGGTAGTTTTATCAAGTAACAATTATTATCTACACAACACCCTAAATATGAGCTAAATAATGCAAAATAGATGTAGCAAATGCCTTTTCACATTTCAACAAATCAACCAGGATCATCTGTGTGAAAACCATTCATTTTCTTTTAACCTATTTCCTCATTTGTAATAATAGACAGTTGGAGTGAATGGTTTTTGAGGAACCTTACAGTTCTAGATCTACAATTCTAGAGCTCATTAATTAAGTACTTACTATATACTAGGAAGCAAAATCTGGAACAATTTGTGGTATTTAAGTGTAATATTTAAAATTGTGATGTTTAAATGATTTCTCTGTATAAACACAGTTAAGAGAAGAAGGATTTTAAAAAAATTTTTTTAATTTTAATTTTTTAAATTTAATTTTTATTTTTATTGTTTTTTGAGAAGAGGATTTTTATTAGTGAAACTAGAACCAAATTATCCATGGCTTATTTTCAGTTTTTGCTATGCATATTTTTTTCCTCTTTTTCCTATTTAATCAAACTCCAGGATTTCAAATAATAATAAAAAAACAAACAAACAAAAAAAATTGCTCTGTAAGATATCAAGTAAGTCTTCCAAAATAGGTCCTTAATTCTATTTCACATCTGTTCTGTATTACCACCCTGGCTATTGTTAACTATTCGTTGAGATTAAAAATAGTGTAATTTATATTAGGAAATCAGAAGAAAATGTATTAATTTTAAGAATGGAACTCTCTGAAAAAGATTTAGTCAGCTCCCATTTTTGTCCTTCTACTCCATTCTTTAGTGTCCTTCAAGCAAACCTAACCCAGAGAAAAATAGTCAAAGAAACTTTCCTTTGTTTCTTTCTCATTACTCATGCATTTTTGTGGAAATTTTTCTAAATTCCTTTATTTTGGATTTTTTAAAATCTAAAAGTTTTTTTTAAAACTTTCAACTAGTACAACATAAAAAAGATACAATATAAACCCACAAATTTCCATTTTATACTGTTTATTAGAAAAACTATGTAATATATGCTGCACATTATTTTCAAAGCTATCTTGATTTTCTGTGCTACCTTTAAAATTTTCTTTTATTTTCTACTGGACATTTACACACACACACACACCCTCTTTCTTAGAGAAGGCTACCATTGTATATATGTGTGTGGGTATGTGTGTATATATGAGAGAGAGAGAAAGAGAGAGAGAGGGAGAGAGAGAGAGTCGCATTATATATACTTCTATTTATTTGGATGTGGATAGCATTTTTTTCCATAGGTCCTTTCTAGCTGATTTGAACATTTATAATACTCAAAATGACATAGTCATTCTAAATTGTTCTTAAAACAATATTGCTGTTACTGTGTCCAATATTCTCATAGTTCAGTTAATTTTACTCTTCCTTATTTCATGTAAATCTAATTATGTTTATCTAAAATTAATCTACTTGATAAGATTTCTCCTGCACAAAAAATGATGCAATAACTATACATATATTCGATTTCTTAAGTATTCTAACATAATTATCATGCAGTGGATATCCTGCTATCTAGGGGAGGGGTGGGGAGTAGGGGGGAAAAATGTGTAACAGAAAGCTTTGTAAGGGTTAATGTTTAGGAATTACCCATACATATGTTTTGCAAATAAAAAGTATTAATAAATAAAAAAAAGAAAAAAAAGAAAATAAACAGGAAAAAAATTAAAAAAAAAAAAAAAAAACAAAATAAAAAAAATAAAATTAATCTACTTATCATTTCTTACAGTAGAATAGGGTTCTATCATAATCATATACCACAACTTGTTTAAGCATTCCCCAATTGATGGGCATCCTTTTTATTTCCAGTTTTTTGCCACTATAAAGACTTTAGAAATAGAAGTTCCTTTCCTTGGGAAATAGAACTAATAATGGTATTGCCGAATCAAAGGGTCTACCTAATTTTATAACTGTCTGTACATAATTCCATATTGCCAGAAGTGTTGGATCAGTTTGCAGTTTCATCAACAATGAATTAGCATCTCAATTTTAGGTTTTCTATATCAAAACTAGCACTTGGTATATATTTAATAAAAATATTCATTATAAAAAATTAAGTTTGAGCATGAAGCAATCCCATTTGTTAATAATTTTCTTTCTAGTGTGTTACCTTCTAGAGTTGTAGATACTCTAGAAATTTTGGAAGTGAATTGTTGGTCAGCAGGATCTCAAGTAACATCTATACATGAGCCAGAGAGAAAAAATTTTAATGATGAGTCTACAGGTTAAAAAAGACCAGTGATTTTAATGTTAATATAATTTTTGAGATTTGTCTCTTGACTACTAATTAATATGACATGGTAGTATTATTCTGTAAGCAAACCTAAGAGAAAGTATATATATAAAAATAGTTCCTGATGTGGATTACTTGTCAAATATTAAACAGAGATTAATCTAATGAATGGTAGAAAAGATTTTTTATTCATTATGAGGATTATAAAAATGAAAATGTTCCTGCTCAATAGGGCCTAAAGCACAGAAGACTCTAAAGAACCTGGAATTTTGTACTTTAAAGTGATATCTATATCCATTTGGTTAATAGGAACTCTAACCATTCAAATTATGCCAAATGATGATATACAGGAAACCTAAAGCAATGGTCTTTGCTTTCATGAGTTTTTCCATACCATCCATATTGTGGTATTTTAACTCAAAGGCCGCTTTCATACTAGAAGCATAGAACATACTATTCACAAAAATCCCAGAATGTTAGATGCTTTTATTTATAAGGACTTTGTGTAGTATTTACTTTGTAGCACTTTTTTTTCCAGTTCAAGTTCCAACCACTTTTCCAAATCTTTTTAATGTCATCCTTAGGATCCTCCTTGGAAAATAAGTATCCAGAATCTTGTCAAACAATTGTATAATAATCATCAATTAATACTTTAAGCAATTTCCATTGGTGTCGAAGAAAGAGATTCCTTTCCTCACAAGCACATATTCAGGGGAAAAGGTCAAATATTGAAATACTTACAGGTACCTTCATTTTAAATTCATCTCTATTGAATTTGAAAGCTATGTCTGAGAGAGTCCGCTGTAAAAATCCTGTTGGGCGTAGAACCAGGACAAGTTGCAGGTTCCCTGGAAAAGATGCCTGTAAGTAAGAAGAAAACATTGCTTGTAAACAACATAAGCTACTGTAGCTTTAAGGCACATTTAAAACTCCAACAATAATAGAAAAATACCAATTCAGAAAAAATCATTAAGTATTTTCTGAGCACTTAACTTGTATCTTTTTTAGTTCCCCTCCCCCACAAGCCCTAACATAGCACCATGTTGTTGTTCAGTCATGTCCAACTCTTCATGACACCATTTTGGGTTTGCTTGACAGAAATGCCAGAGTGATTTGCTCTTTCCTTCTCCAGCTCATTTCTCAGATGAGCAAACTGAGGCAAACAGAAGTAAGTGACTTGTCCAAGATCATACAAGTAGTAAGTATCTCAGACCAGAGTTTGACTCAGGAAGATGAATCTGGATTCCTGACCCCAGGCCTGACACTCTGTTGACTGCAATATCTGGCTTCCCATTGAATTCACACTAGGTGCTTATTTAACATTTGCTCATAGATAAATAATGGAGCATTAGTTTAAGCAAAAGAGGCTGAGACATACAATTTACTATAGGTTTTGGATGGTGAACATACAATTGAATAAAGAAAAATTATTTTAAGTAGTCTTGTTGTTAGATAATTTAGATGTTATTTTGAGCAAACTAATTTTAGTGAGCTAAGATGTTTACATTTGGGGCACCTAGGTGGCACAGTGGATACAGCACTGGGCTTGGAATCAGGAAGACTCATATTTCTGAGTTTAAATCTGACTTCAGACACTTACAGCTATGTGGTCCTGGTTATGTCACTTAACCCTGTTTGCTTCCATTTCCTCATCTATAAAATGAACTGGAGAAGGAAAGGCAAACCACTTCTGTATCTCTGCCATAAACAAAAAACAACCCCCCCCAAAAAAAAAACCCTCAAATAGGACTATGAAAAATCGGATACCTTGAAATGACCAAAAAACCACAAATATTTACATGTTTAAACAACAACAGTTCTGCATGGCTCAATATAAAACAGGCAATTTGGAGTGAGTAATCATAATTATGCTTCTCTTAAGCTCACAGTCCCTTAAAAAAATTTTCATTTTTTTCACATGAATGTAGTTCAGTTGAGCATTTCCAATCATATAAAGGTAGGCTAGGACTGGGTGGGAGGAGGATTTGATAAGAGTGGGGGTGGTGGTAATGGTGAGAATGAAAATTCTATGTCTGTTGGAGTGCAAAAATGCCATGGTTTTACTGTGACTGAATGCCTTCTGGCTCCACTTGGGCTCATAAAAGCCAACAAACTGACTTTCTACAGAGAGAACAGGGAAAACCTGAAATCCATTTCAGCTCATTATCTCGCTCTTTTGCTTCTTCTGCTGCCTCACTGAACAAGCCCAATCCCCAAGGTATTTGCATGTTTGATGTAGCCAAAAGCAGGATTGGATGAAGAAATTCTTCTCAAAGAAATGATCACTTCCTTGAAAGCTGACCGGAAAAGAAAAATACCCCACTTCCCCAATTTCTTCAAGAGAATTAAGGAACAACATGACAATTATGAGTGAAATCAATTAACTGCATAATTTGATTGCAACTTTAATTGTTATAGAAAAATCAATATGACACATCCAGAGAGAGGCCTTTGGGAACTGAGTGTGGACCACAACATAGCATTTTAATGCTTTTTGTGAATGTTTGCTTGCACTCTGTTTTCTTTCTTAGTTTTTTTTCCTCTTTCTAGATCTGATTTTTCTTGTGCAGCAAGATAACTGTATAGATATGTATACACATATTGGATTTATCATATATTTTAACATATTTAACATGTATTAGACTATTTGCCATCTAAGAGGGAGGGTGGGGGGGAAGGAGGGAAAAATTTGGAACAGAAAATTTTGCAAAGGTCAATGTAAAAAATTACTCATGTTCTATAAATAAAAAGTTTTAATAAAAGTAAAAAAAATAAATATATTTTTTAAAAAAGAAAGAAAAACCAATCTATAAGGTTTAGTCTCAATCTAGGAGCAATAGAAAAGACAACAACCTGATTGGTAGATGACTTCATGATATTAGATCTGAGGTTTCCGCAGTGGATTCCTATGTATCAGGGTAGCCTATGTGGAAAATTCTGCTAATTAAAGCAGGAAAGTGCTTTTGGGGCCAAGAAGCACAGGAAAATAAATATACTTTACCAAAAGAAAAAAAAAGGCTTACTAACTCCCTCCCCAAATCCTAGGTCACAAATTAAAATGTCCTTCATTTTGTTTTGCTTCAAACATATTTCCTTCCATACATATGGAAATGTACAATCCTAGACACATGAGCAAAAAACACCAAAGGCAACAACAACAAAAAAATAAGATTCCCTTACTCAGACAACTCTCTTATCTGTGGCAAAGGAAACAATAGAGAAAATGAAAAAAAAAATCAAAGCTTATTGCCACATAGTTTCAACTACTTTCCCTCCAATTTGACATATTTACATACTTTATTCATTCAAGCCTTTACACCTTTGGTCCTGCTGTGCTTCTACCAGGAATGCTTTTCCTATCCCATCTACCCATATAAATTCTTTGAGGATCTACTCGAGTCCTACCTCCTCCTTAAAACTTCCCTGATTTCCTCAAGTCCTTACTCTTCCTTGAAAGGCTCCAACTGAATCATCCTCAAATTTTCCAATTGACAATTATCTCTTTCTCCTCTTAAGTCCTATAGAATTCACTTTCCTGGTAGTACCTCTTATCCAGTATTTAATATTCTGCTTTGTGTTGTTATTCAACTATGGATGAAGCGCCTTATTTTCTCAAGTAGATTATAAAGTCACTGAGTGTAAGAACCATTTCTCATATGGCTTTTAGCATCTTTTAGTGTGACCTACAGCAATGCTAGGAATGTAACTGTTTCTCAATAAATACTTTTTAATGAAATGATTTGATTAGAGCTCCTATTAAATGGTAAGTTGGGGGAAATTACTATCAACTACCCCATCCCCTGCAACTTATCAAGGTATAGTTTTTTACAATAGTTGATATGACCACAAAAAAATCTAATTCACTGTCAGGGATCAATCTTTATTCTGAAAGTTTTAGGGGGTTGATCTGGCTTTGCTCAAAAAGCATAATGAAAAGTTATTGTAATCTCATGTTACATAGAAATCTGAGCTAAAGACTAAGTAGATTGTTCCAAATTATTCCTCCATTCAGTTATTGATGATAACATGTAAATTATTTCTGAAAACAAATTTTAAAGTAATACTAGCACAGAGTATAAAAACACAATTCATACTTTCACACCAATAAGATATTAATACAATACTCTTTATATAGCATATATATCATATAAATAAATGTGGATACAAGATGCATGGTAGAACAATCTTAGAATTTTAGAGTTAACATTAGAAAATATGTTAAAAATGAAATGCTTTACTTCGGGGGCCAATATGCACACAATGCCATGCTCAAAACTGACTACATTCACTGGTTTATCCCTGGACTGATTACATTCATAAATGTAAAACTTAGACCCTTAAGTGAAAGGGTTTTATTGTTTGTTTTTTTGTTTTTTGTTTTTGCTGAGGCAATTGGGGTGAAGTGACTTGCCCAAGGTCACACAGCTAGGAAGTGTTGTTAAGTGTCTGAGGCCAGATTTGAATCAGGTCCTCCTGACTTCAGGGCTGGTGCTCTATTCACTGCACCACCTAACTGCCCCTAAGTGAAAGTTTTGAGTGGAAAAAATACAAAAACAAAGAAGTGAAAAGAAAAAAATTAACATTAAAGAAAAAGCTCTTGCCTGCTTTGTTTTAATATTTTGATTCAAGTACATAGTGTATAACATAAAAACCATGTTTTATGTCTGAATATTTAAGATATTTCTGGGTCATTTTTAATGAATCAAGAGCAAACTTACACCTTTGTTTGTGAAACTAACACTATTTATTTAGGGGAAAGGAATTGTTAGTGATGTATTTTGTGAGGTGACACAGAATCATGTCTGCCCACAGATAAAAGTATTGGCACACCAAATGATTATACCTTAAATGGCTGCAATGATGCTACATTTCAAAAAGCAAACTTTCTGAGGGCAGGCTGAGCTAAATCATTATTATTACTCTATTCCTAAGTAGAGATGACATCATTGATTTATGCTCAATGTTACAGGCAGCTTACTTTAACTAAAACTAAACTTTTAGATAACAGCAAGCTGGATGATAAAATCAACAATTTTATTTTTTTATGCATATCTATTGATAAACCTGTGGCTGGCAACATTCTAAACATTTCTTAATTTTTTAATTCAGGATTTTGCATGTTTTTTTTAATTTAGAAAATCCAATTGATTTGGTATGGAGAAGGTGCTGGGGAAACAAAAAGGGGACTGGGGGGGAAAATTTGTAACAGAAAGCTTTGTAAGGGTCAGTGTTGAAGAACTTACCTATACATATGTTTTGCAAATAAAAAGCTTTAATAAAAAAAAGAAAAAAAAGCTTTAATAAAAAAAGAAAAGGAAAAAAAAAAGAAACTGGAAACAAAATATTACCCATAAATTACAGAATAGCCAAATAAATTGTGGTGCACTAATATCATGCAATATTGTTATTACACTAAAAGAAACAAGTATAATTTAAAAAACAAGTATGGGAACACAACTGATATGATGTGAAGTAAACAGAGCAAGGTAAATAATGTACACAGTGGCTACAACAAATTAAATAGAAAGAACCACTACAATTAAAAAAAAATGAAGGTTGTAAAAGTGTAAAGAATAATCTTGGTCCCAAAGAAGAGACAGCATTTAAAAAGGTGTTGGTGATGGATAGGTGGTATTACACAGATGTGGAACACTATATATAATGCCATTTTTTACCAATGTGTTGATTAGTTTTGCTGAGATTCCACCCCACCCCCATACTTTTCAAAAAATTATTATAAGGGATGACTCTGGGAAGGAAGGGGGAAGGAGGGAAGCAGGGGAAATATAAAAACCAAATAAATCAATACAAGCTATTTAAATACACACACACACACATAATATTCTTTAAAGCAGGGACGGCCATGCCTTTTATTTTTGTATAACTGGAGTTTAGCACAGTGCCTGGGAAATAGTAAGTGTTTAATACAGACTTTTTCATTCATTAAAAACAAAACAAAAAAAAAAAAAACCACAGAGATATAACCAAGTTAGGGTAATGAAGATTTAGCCCAGGGTACAAATATTTAGAGTGCTGACAACACTAGCATTCCTTTTATAGAATACAACAATTATGTTTAGCATCCAGTTACCAAGAATAATTTCTGCTTTGGCTGCATTTCTGGTGAGCTCACTCATCTTCTAGCATATTCCCACTCTCTCAGTAACAACTTCATGATATACTTATTAAATTTTGACTGCTGAAGCCACAAAAACTATTTAGTTATATTTCTATTAATGAATAAAATTAAGACAGTGTTTGAAGATGGCATTTATAATAACATTTCATTCTTTTTTTATGTTTTGCTTTCTCTAGGTATTAGTAAGATCAATATAATACATATTATACCCACAGAAATCCTATTTATATTATTTGCTTTTGAATAGGAGTTCTAGTAGAGTTTCTTCTAAGTTTGAAATTATGATGAAGGCCTTTATTGGCAAACACAAAGTTGGTGAGGGTAAGGAGAAGGTGAGAGTGTAATGTTCCTTGAGAGCAGATATTATTCCACCCCCTCTTTTTTTTTTTTTTTTGCTTTTTGCTGAGGCAATTGGGGTTAAGTGACTTGCCCAGGGTCACACTGCTAGGAAATGTCTGAGACCAGATTTGAACTCAGGTCCTCCTGACTTCAGGGCTGGTGCTCTAACCACTACGCCACCTAGCTGCCCCCCCACCCCCTCTTTTAAAAGATATTTTTAGCATCAAACTGTGCCTTTAAAAGAGAGGTATCTAATAAATGTGTTAAATGCAATTTGCTAATATTAATGTAATTTACAGATAAGAGAGAAAAGAATTGAATTGAGACAGAATTGACACATGGAATATACATTCTTTAAAATGATAATTTCTTACCACTAAGACTGAACTCTTCTTATATAGTAATCCATAAAATCTACCAAGCTTCTTTGAGAGTCTTTGAGAAACTTTGAGTTTCACAAAATATTTCTTAAAAACCCCACTATAGTTTAAGAAACTTTGCCCATGTCAATAGATTTCAAGTCAAAGGATCTGAATTCAAAAAAATACTCATCTGTATGACTCTGAAAAAGCTGGTTAATCTAAGTATCAATTTCCTCATCTATAAAATAAGAATGAACTAGATTGGGAGTTCTTAGCTTCTTTATGTCATGGATTCTTTTGACTGGTGAATTCTATGAACTTGTCATCAGAATAATATTTTTATATGCATAAGAGATTTAAAAGATGCCAATTATATTGAAATACAGTTATAAATTTTTTTTTTATAAAAAAGTTTATGGAGCATAGTTTAACAATCCCTGGAGATGGTTTTAAGATCCCTTCCAACAGGGGCTGCTAGGTGGCGCAGTGGATAGAGTACCAGTCCTGAAATCAGGAGGACCTGAGTTCAAATCTGGTCTCAGACACTTAACACTTCCTAGCTGTGTGACCCTGGGCAAGTCGCTTAACCCCAATTGCCTCAGCAAAAAGAAAAAAAAAAAAAAGATCCCTTCCAGCTCTAAATCCATAAACCAAATTCAGCCAAACTTTCCATAATCATCCCTAAGATGGAAAAATAAACAATTATATATGCCCAGCAGCAAGTAATTTCTATAATTATACTCTATTATATTCTACATTATATATATATAATATTCTATATTACATAATATATAATATTCCATATTATATTTCTATATATAGTCAACTAATATAATGGACCCAAAGTCAGAATATCTAAAATCTTGCTTCACCAAAGGTAAGAATTTGATTTATGTTTTCTAGATTTTATATAAAAATTTATTTGGAAAGAAAAAAGGAAATCCTATGAAGATCTTGATAAGGTCTCCAAATTAAATCAACATTTACACTTCAACTCTGTGACTTCAATGTATAGGTAAAAGTAGGTGAGACAAGAAACTAGAAAACATGACCAGGAAAAATGAATGAAGGACAATACTGATTTTAGTAACTCTAAATTCTTGTTCTCAGAGCCTCTTATTGGTTCATTTGCTGTCAAATTCCTAAAACCCCCCAAACCAAATATACCAAGTATCCCCAAATAAAAGCTTGTGTTAATAAATTCAACTCATAGTGCCAAAAATAGCTCTAAAATTAGAGCATATTATATGATGAATTTCATTGTAGTTGCCAAAGATGTTTACTCATAAACAAGTATATTTATCACCAGCTTTTTTTCCTCCCATCACTACATGGCAAACTGATTTTTAGGTTTGGGGAATGGATTTTTTAAGGAAGAAATTCAGTGAATGCCCTTTTAGAAATCTAACATGGCCAGACCTCCTTTCTTTATGGCTACAGAAAAACTGAGTTTTTCAAAGATTTTCTGTTGAATATCTGAATATCTCTGTTGAATATAACCCCTTCTCCCATTCTCTCCCTGATATGCCTAGTTAGAAAAATGATTATTTTCTTATTACAACTAATTTTATATATTGGATCCAAAGATTTTTTTTCTTTCTTTTTTTTTTAAATTTCCTTTCCCTTATTCAAAGTCCAGTCTCTCAAGGATATTTCTAACCCTGCCCAAAGAACTCATCCCACCTAGACCATTTTATTTAGGTAGAATTATTACTAGAACTCCACCACTGTTTTACTCAGGTAGCACTGGGATGGTCTACACTGCCTCAGGCAGCAGTGGTCTGAATGGAATTAAGTCTCTTTCTCCAAGAGTGACAAGACCTGTCCTGTCCATTCCCTCACCCTCCAACAGCCTCTCATTAGTATAAGCCAACCTCTCATAATAATGTTCATTTTTTAATTCTTAACCAAGCAGAATTGATTTCTACCCATCAGAGACGACCCTAATTCCAAAGGTATCTAAACATTAAAGTGACAACCATTTGGGTCTTTGGTTTTGAGAAACACTGACTTCAATTTGTTGATTATTTGCTATTCATAATTAATAAATTTATTTGTAATTACCCAGAAATTCTGTCTCTTGGGCTTTTTGTTTGTTTCACTACTGTGTTTCTATCCCAAATTGCAATTTTTTTTTTTTGCTTTTTGCTGAGGCAATTGGGGTTAAGTGACTTGCCCAAGGTCACACAGCTAGGGAATGTTAAGTGTCTGAGACCAGATTTGAACTCAGGTCCTCCTGACTTCAGGGCTGGTGCTCTATCCACTGCGCCACCTAGCTGCCCCGCAATTTTCTATGTGACTGCAACATTTATTAACTTTTTGCTATGCCCAATCTCCTTTGGATAGGTGATTACTATCCACAATGATGATATAGCTGTATCACTGTATCACTCACCAATAAGGAGTGCTGCACTCTTATCTAGGTTTCTTTACCACTGTGCACATTTAATTCATGGATAAATCTGCTATCAAGTGAGTAGAAAAGGTAGCCTATAACTTAAATAAGCTTACAATCTAGATAGCAATGTTTAATAAAATTTATTTTAAGAAAAAAAAAGCTATCCTTTCCTGGTTGTGTTCCCTTTTGAAACTACATCACCATGACTCAGCTGCCTTCTCACCCTAGAATACTCCTGTCAGAGAGACTACATATCAGTACAACTATAAGGTGATCATTTTTTTTAATGGAGCAGATCCCTAAAAGTTTACTAAAAGTTTCTCCCTGGTTATCTTCATCCCATTCTTCCTCACCCCAAACTCAACCTCAGATTTCCCAGTCTGGAACACTGCTTTTCTGTTAAGTGATCTTTCTCCATATCTAATTTAGATTCAGGCCAACCAAGTTGTTTTCTACCTCCATCCTATGCTGAGCCCTTTGTTTGGTCCCCATTCCTCGCTGCTCACTTTCTAGGAACAGGAATCAAATCAACTCTACTATTGCTGAAAAAGTAGAGTTGTTCACAAGAGAATGGTTTCAGAAAAACTTGGGAAGATTTATATGATTTATATCATGCAAAGTGAAGTGAGAAGCACCAGGTAAAAGCTATATTTTAAGGATGGTCAATTGTAAAAGATTTAGCTTCTCTGATCAAGACAATGATCCAAGACAATTCCAAAAGACCCATGATGACAAATAGTACTATCTCCAGAGAGAAAACTAATGAATCCTGAGTGCAGATTGAAACATATTTTTTCCACTTCCATTTTCTTTCTATTTAAAGGGGGACGAAGTTGTGTGTAATATGGGCAATATGGAAACATGTTTACATGACTAGACATGTATAATTGATATTATAATAACTGCCTTCTCAAGGAGTGAAAGAAAGGTACAAAGGACAGAGAGAATTTTAAGTCAAAATTTTAAAGAATGAATGTTAAATTTTTTTGTACATTTAATTGTGAAATATTTAACAAAACAAAAAGCCATGATAAAATCTAAAAATAAAATAAAAATAAAATATGTCCTGAAAAGATGAGTCATTTAATTGCTCTGTGGTTCCTCTCATTGTTCCTATTAGTTTTCAGATCCTGTCCTTCATTCTTCTATATGTATTGTCTTCCCTTGCAACAATGGAAGATTCTTGAGGACAAGAAGCATCTCATATTTTTGTATTCATGCTCCTAGCACATAACACTCTGCCTGGAACATGGTAAAGATTTAAAAATAAATTATAATAATCTTTTTTCTATCCTTTTTTATATTAAATTAGAAAAAAAAGCTGTTGTCTGCATTAAGTGAATGGATAAATTAAAAAGTATTTAAGCTTAGTATATGAAAAGCACTGCCTGTAGCTCAAGCTTAAAATATAAAGCAAAGATAGCACATGCAGCTCAGTGGCACAACAGAATACACTCTGCGCTTGAAGTAGAGAAGACCCAGGTTCAAATTTGATCTCATACATATTAGCTGTGTGATTCTGGGCAAGTCATTTAACCTCTATTTGCCTCATCTGTAAAGAGGGGATGATATCATCACCCATCTACCTTCTAGGGTTGTTGTAAGCATCAAATTAAATAATAATGATAAAGTGCTTAGCACAGTGCCTGGCATATAGCAAATGCTATACAAGTGTTTATCATCATCATCATCATTATCATCCTTCTCAAAGGACTTAAACACTAATCAAAAAGTTCTTAATGTGGGGCCAATGAAATTATTTTAAAAATAGTTTTATAACTATTTCAATAAAAATTTATTTCCTGTATTTTAAGCATTTACATGATGAGTATAACTTCAGAATGTGAAAGGAGACCATAATTTAAAAAAAAACATTAAGAATCCCTGCTAAATAATATATAGAGAGGATACTCATACTAAGGAAATTACATATTGTTGAAGAGTGATGTAATATGCCCCATATTCTAGAAGGTCCAGAATTAAAAGAAATTAAGAATGTGGAAACTAAAAGAGCTGGTAACAGACCTAAACTACCAAGAACAATTTAGATTACATGTACACTTTTGCCATTTACCCTAGGACATTAATTTAATTATCATTTTACAGACCACTTTTTGTGGCAAGGCCCTGGGGATACTGAGATAGACAACTTATAGTTCCTTCTCTTCTTAACAACTTAATAGGGGATATCTATACACATATAATTAGGATACAAAAGAGAATGAGATCACTTCAAAGGAGATGGCTTTCCAGGTAAACAGATGGGAGAAATTTGAGGAGAAAGAGATCAGTTTCATTTGGAGTGGGATAAGGAGGGATTTGTAGAAAGCTTTGTGGAAGAGACTTCAATGAATAGAGATAGGGATTGGAGCAAAGGGAAATAATAAAAGTTGTCTATCTCTTCCTGATCCCATTTGGGTTTTTTTTTTTTTTTTTTTTGGCAAAGATACTAAGGTAGTTTATCATTCCTTCTCTATCTCATTTTATAAATGAGGAAATTGAAATAAACAGGATATAATAACTTGTCCAGGATCACACTGCCAATAAGTATCTGAGGCCAGATTTGAACTCAGGAAAATGAGTCTTCTTGACTTTAGGCCCCTACTTTATCTATAGCCCCAATAGCTTATTATACCTAACATGTATATAGTACTTTAAGGTTGCAAAGGTCTTATATTTGTTATTTCATTCTAATGACAATTCAGAAAGATGTTATAATCCCTATTTCACAGATGAGGAAACTGACACAGCTAGAGGCTAATTTCTCAGGGTCATATAGCTAGTAAGTGTTTGTGATTGAATCAAACTCAGGTATTCTTGACTTGAAGTTTCAGTCCCTATTCACTTTGCCATCTTGCTTTCTCTCTCATTTATCATCTGGCCTAATACTAAGAAACCAGTTAATAAAGTGAATTCAGAAAAATACTCAAAAGTAGGTATTTAAATTTCACCTTGGTACTAGTATTGTCTGATGAGGATAGTGGTAGCAAGTATAAATAGATACATGTATATATGTATGCATATGACATATATATGTATATTAAAGAATTTTAAATATAATTAAATTATTTTATTAACTAAAATATTCAAAATAATTTAAAATAGATTTGCATGTATATTTTAAATTTTTTTAAATTAAAAAGAAATGAAATTTGATTATAAAGAACATGGCCTCCTTTCAACACTGCCTGATGTATTTTGTAATCAAAAGTTTACTTCCCAAACTGGGAAGCAGCAGTGGAATAGGAAAGTAATGCTAATTTGAAGAATAATCCCCCAAGAGTTTGGTGAAGAAGCTTTAGGGAGACAAGTTAGGGAAGAAAGACAACCCGAGGAAATTCTAGGTAAAGATGAACAAGTTACAGTAACATCTAACCACATCAGACTGTTAAAGGAAGCTGAATGACAAAGTACATAAGGAGAAGCTGAACAAGAGGAGTATCATTATGTATCAAGGCCTCAATTAAGTTGAGCTATCATATTTTAAATTTTTTTATATAGTTTACTTTTTCCTCAATTGCATGTTAAAACAATTGTTAAACTTTTTTTTAAGTTTTGAGGTCCGATTTTTCTCTATCCTTTCTTTCCTCCCTCCTCTTTCCTAGAGATGATAAGCAATCAAATATAGGTTATGTGATACTTTTCAAAGAATAAGAAACCCTCAAAAAAGATTCAGGAGTCAAATACTGGAAAATAAGACTGAAACTGAAAGATTAAAGGAACTTTGATTATTTAACCTGGTGTGCATAGTTTTTAGAATTAACTTAAGTGTTCAGGTCTAGGATGGATTACAGTTTACTCTTTTTTTTTTTTTTTTTTTTGGCTTTTTGCTAAGGCAATTGAGATTAAGTGACTTGCCCAGGGTTACACAGCTAGGGAATGTTAAGTGTTTGAGACCAGATTTGAACTCAGGTCCTCCTGACTTCAGGGCTGGTGCTCTATCCACTGCTCCACCTAGCTGCCCTACAGTTTACTCTTAAAAATGAGATTTTATGTGTCTACATGTCTATGTCTCTGTATACACATACAAACACACACTGAGAACTTTATAAAACTTAAAAGTGCTATGTAAATAACTATCATTATTCTTATTCAAGATCAACCTTGATCATTCTTTTTGCTATAAGAGCCACTCCTTCAATAGGTTGGTAAAGGAAAAAGAAGCAAAATTTAAATCTCTCAAATTTGTCCTTTCTAATTCTGATGACAAGTTTAGCTGAAGGAGAGGTAGAAAATTCCCGTTAAATTAAAGTTTTTGTATTTTCTGCTAATTTTATTCATCTTTGTAAATCTATTACTACAGCAAAAGATAATTCAGATAGCTGACCTGCTATTGTTCATTATTCATTGGTTCAAACAAATATTAATTGAATTATTTATTATATTATTAATTAAATCATTAATTAATAATTGCTCACTAGGTGCAAGGAACTATGCTATGCAGCATCAAGGAATAAAGTTTCAAGAAGTCTAGCTCTGTAACTATTACTGTTATTGAATATGGGAATGAGTTACCAAGGTAGGGTGGGCCATTTCTTTCTGCCTTTAAAAAGGAAGTATATTCTCATCTTTCTGAGTTTACTTAGGAGTCAATTCATTCCTTTATTGAGCACCTACTCTGCAGGTAAGGTACTGGGCAGTGTCAAGAAAATAATCATTTAAAAGAGGCATTTGCACAATCTTTTTCAATTTTTTACCCTGTTGCCTGGGTAAATTCAAATTATTCTTCAGCTATATGGATCCCTAAGGCAATTATGGCAGAATGGAAAGAAAGTTACTCTTGGAAGGAGGAAGACTTGGGTTTATCTTTGACTTATACTACTTATCTATTATTACTCTCCCTGTGCCTCCTGGACAGCTCTCTAGGACCTAAAGTTACTGACAAGTTCCAGATCTGCATTATTAGAGGGCATTTCTGCTTAGGAATTATTACTGACATCAATGGACTCACAGGTATGGGGAAAATAAGAGTTAAAATGGGCCACTAAGTAGCTTGGGAAAAAAATAGCTTCCTATGGTGTCCATAAACTGTGTAATTGCCTTTTTTTTAACTGCCTACAGCTCTTATACATCTTCTTAACCACCTCAGCAGTATTGCAGAGTATAAGTTGCAAGTTCCTGTCAGAGTATATGGCTCTGTGCCCTTATCTGCTGAGCTAAAGTGGGAGAATAAAGTACTGCAGTAGAACTATAAAAAAAAATAGAATGCCCTGCAAGAAAAAAAATAAAATGACTGGCACTTTCAATACAAGCCAACACAGCCTACAGGATCTTTAGGAATCTTTTAGAACTTACTGCTATTCGAAGGACAGAGGCTTTCACAGAAGTCCATTTGTCTTGTCTCCGATCTATGACAAGGATAAATCCAATTCCAGTGTCCTGTAAACTAAAACAAGAAGACAGGACACATTATTATTATTATAGTGAAGCAGGAAGACAAATCTTTTTTAATATATCTCTAAGAAAGCCTCAAAATAAAATGACACCTCTTATATAATAAACCTTTTACCATTCTGCATTGCAACGTATAACTCCATGAAAAATATGCCCATGAAAAGACTGCAGCATTTCCAGAGGGTTCCCATGCAGCCTCATTGAGTCAGTTCAGGAACAGTCCTTATCCACAGACAAACAGATTTTTGTATAGCTCAAATATCCATTTCCTTTTTTAGTTCAGTATCAACCATCTCGCATTTTGAGGATCTTGGTAAAACTGTCACTCATGAAACCAAATACATTGGTGCTCCACAGTCGGGGAAAATATGGCAATCTCTTTAACCCCTTCAAAACAAGTTTTATGATGCCAATTTCACATTAGTCCTAGACTCTGAGGTTTCCTTGTTCTTCCATGTTAGAAATTTGCTCTCAATGAGGCTGTGACAATCACTTTGGGAAAAAATACCCAAGGCTTTGGAAGGCTCACAAGCATCTGTCCACACGAAGATACAGAAGATGCATTTTTGAAACAGCCACATCTGTGAGAGGGATCACACACTTTAATTCTTCTATAATGATGCCCTCTGCTCTTCAGCTCAGCTTAACTGCACGAGCTACAGTCACCGAGTACAAATGAAAAGGTCTGCTTCTGTTGGGTGATTCTACATTCAAGCCAATTGGGTAATGCCAGCAGCTGACTGGCAGCCAATCCCAATCGGAAGGGAACGTGACAGGCAAGCCCAGAATGGACTGCCTTGAATTGCTAATTTCTGAATCTGGAGGAGTATATCTAAGTGAGATGCATTGCTGGATTTAAGTAAGAAAAAAGAATTATGGAGGAAGGGCACACACGAATTAGGCTATTTGGGTCAGAGCTGCATATGAAGCAAACATCAGCAGATAAATGCATACAGAGAATATCCAAGAAAGATCTCTTGCAATTCTAAAAACTTAATGACGATGATAATACAAAATACACATTATATATATATATATACATATATATATATATATAAGTAATTGGTTCACTGTGCCCATCTATTACTTGATGATGGCTCCTAAATGCTTGTAGAAATTTAGTTAACCAGTAGCAAAATATTTCTTGTTTAATGCAAAAAATAATATTTTGTTCACCATTATCTTGTTACAGTATTTATTAAATTGTAAACTTAAACACACAAAATAGAATAATTCTTTCACCTGCTAGTTCATATTTCTGTGGTTGTCTATACCAGATTTATATAGCTGATCAATTATTAGGATAGTTTATTGAGCAAAAAAATAAATTTCATATCCTTTTCTATTTAAATAGCAAAATAACCATTCCCTTAATTCATAAATCAACTTTTCTCCAAAGAAATCCAAGTACTTGGGGGTGTTTCTTTATGTCACATATCTAGTGGAATAGGGGGGAAAATTCTAATTTTGCATTAAGGAAAGTTCAAATTTCAAGATATTTCCTTGACTTAATGAGTCAAGAAATAGACAGGACCTCCTAATCAAGGGATTCAGTCTAATATTCATTCTACTAATTAGGCTTTTGTTTTCCTTATTAGGTTATAATATATCACATACACAAATCCCCAAAAGAATAAATTTAATTAAAAAAATTAAGAAGCTTTTATTTTCTCACCTTCCAACCCTGACATCCCTACAATGGTAAAACCATCACCATGAGAACAAAAAAAATATTTTAAACAAACATGGATAGTCTAGCAAAAACAAATTTCCTCATGGTCCATCGCCAAAGAAAATGCCTCATTTTGAACCCAGGAGGTGGGCATGGTCTAGTCATGGTCAGAGCTCCTATATCTTTCAAAAGGTGTCTGGCTTAATAATATTAATGCATAAAGTGTTTTCCTGGCATTTTATTCTATAACAACATTCTCCTCTCAATTCCCTACCATGGAACCTGTGATTGAATCACTAGAGAGGACATTTATTTTACCAAGAAAGACTAGTAAAAATTCTGAAACTTAAAGTCTAACAGAATTGCTTGAGTCACTGAGCATTTAAGTGACTCAATAGTGGCAGAGCAGAGTCTTAACCCATATCTTTCTGACTCAGTGGTCAACATTCTTTTGGGGGGCATGGAGGAGGCAATTGGGTTTAAGTGACTTATCCAGGGAAACGTGGCTGTGTCTGAACCTGATTTTTTTGCCTCAATTCTTATTTAACCTTTTATTAGTGAATGGGTATGGCCTCAGACAAATTGAGACCTGAGAAAGACCTTAGCTTAAAAAAGCTGGAGTATCCCACTGCATTGGGAGCCATCACCACTAATCTTGACCTATGTCTTGTCTTTGAATTCAAATGACTGTGGAAGAGAGGCTGATGATTTTGCATAGGCTTGTCTCACTTAAATTCAATCTCCTTGCAAAACAAGGTATCAACCTCCTGGTATCATTGGTCTTCTTCACTAAAGAAGGCAGAAGAATAGTTTTAGGTCTGATTTGAAAGCAGGTCCTTCAGTGCTGGTGCTCTATCCACTGTGTCACCTAGCGGCCCCCAACCTTCTATCTAGTTTGTCATACTGCCTCTGTAACCTATAGCAACTCAAAAATCACCTCCTCCCCTTAAAAATAAATCCTTTTTCATTGCCTCATCACAGCAGGGAGAAAAGCCCAGGTTCTCAAGGGTCCCACCAAATGGAACACGAACTGTTAAGACTGAGTATGAGGCAATGATGAGGAAACATGATATATAATTGGAAGAATTCTGGAGGTGGAGCTAGAAGAGCTGATCCAAACCTTGACTTCTGCCCTTCCCGTCTGTATGACTTAATGATGTAGGCAAAGTCATTTGATCTTCCTGGACCTCAGATGCCTTCTTTGTAAAACGAGAAGGTTAGACTTTTTAAGGTACCTTCTAGTTTCTGAGATGATGTAATTCTATCCACTTATCAGACTAAGCCAGAATATGCTCAGCTCATCACCAGAAAATTAACACTTTATTATATGTGTATATATGCTTCTCTGTGTAGGTATACATGGGCATGTATATGTGTGTACATGCATGCACATGTGTATATATATGCATGCATTGTGCAGGTATATTGCTATGGATAGCATATATACTATGTATAGATTGTACATATATGTAGGTTTATATCTGCATACTATGTATGGTTATGTGTGTACATGTGTACACAGATAAATATTTAAGTTGATATATAGCAGCAAATCACTATTGAAAACTTAAGGAATAGATGACTTGAGACCTGTCACTAGAGAGAATATACTGATGAAGTAAAACTCTTTGAGGTACTAAAGTAAGATTACTTAACAAACTCTAGATATTCAAACAGCATATTTTTGGAATATCTTTAAATTTTTTGTTGAAAATCACCACAACTATGATTGCTCTCTCATTTTCATTTAGTACTTGACCAGTGTCACCAAAAAGGTGCTAAATTAAGGTTTGCTGATGCTATGGTGCTTGACTGGATTTTTAGGTTGGAAGTATACAGTCATTCTTTAAAAAAAGATGATTTTTTATGTAATTTGTGTGGCAATCAACTAAGAAAACAATAAAGTCTTAATGTATAATGTGTGTAATGGTACTGCCTGCTTACTTGGGCAGCTCTCAGCTATGGTCCTCAGAGCATTTAGTACATGATATAGACAATGACATTCCCCCTGTAAACACTGTCCCCCTTTCATAATGATACAAAGAGTCCCTAAAGTCATAGTGCAGTTTTAACAACTCAGATCTAAATGTTTTTTAATAGTTTTGTTGGTAGTAGTGTTCTTTTGTTTCAGTCATGTCTGAGTTTTCAAGAATTCATTTGAGGTTTTTGTGGCAAAGATACTAGAATGGTTTGCCACTTTCTTTATAACTCATTTTACAGATGAAGAAACTGAGGCAGAGAAGATTAAGAGCCAATTAGATGATGTGTCTGAGACCAGATTTGAACTCAGGAAGATAAGTCTTCTTTTCTCCAGATCCAGCACTCTACTTATTGCAACATTTAATGCTGCTAAAAATTGTACTAAAATTTTTGGGATCCCTCTCTGTATGGCAGATAGGTGGCACAGAGGAGAGAGATATGAATTTGGAATCAGTATGTGGAGCTCAAATCTTGATTCAGAAAATTATTAATTGTATGATCTGAGCAGTTCACTTAACCACTCTCAGACTCAGTTTCCTCATCTGTAAAACAAGAAAATAATCACCTGTCTCTTAGGGTTGTTGTGAGGATCAAATGATAATGTTTCTAAAGTGCTAAGCACTTTAGAAATGTTAACTTTTATTAGATAGCACATCCTATATTATTATCCTAAGTGATATTATTAATTTTTATCTGCCTGGAGATAAGATGGAGACATCAGTTAGAGAAAGATTTAAAGAAAAATAACTACCTAAGTCCTTTATTCAGTAGATTTCAACTATTTTCTATCAACTTAATCCTGAATTTTTATATCATCTGATTGTTTTCTTTATAAACATGAAACATCACAGGGCATTTATTGTTTTGGTTCAAGTTTGATCTAAGACCCATAAGTAATTTTTTTTTTCTTATTGGTAGCAATGACTACGTCAGCTTTAAATGTCCTGTACAGAAAAACTCATCTTTAACTATGTCCAGCTGTGTCTCTAGAAGGCCCTCCCAATGCACTAAGAATGAATTCTTATATATTTATTCTATTGATTTATGGGAAACTAAAGCTGAAGGATCTCTCTGAGTATTGGCCCTTTTGTTCATTCTTCTAATTAACAATTGCTTATTGAGTATGATTCATTTCAGATATCTATTAAGCACTTATTATGCCAAAGGGACCAAAGGCTTTAGAGACACTATGCTAAATATTTTAGAAGCCATCTTCCATCTGTTTTTCTAGTAAAAAATGTAGGTGGTGGAATTGATGCAGTGAGAGTCTGGAGTCAAAAAGACTCAAGTTCAAATCACTCTTAGATACTTGATTCTGGGAAGGCCTCTTACCAGGGGGTAAAATTTGCATTAATTTCCTCATCTGTAAAATGGGCATAATAATAGCTTCTACCTCTCAGGATTGCTGTAAGGATCAAATGAGATAATATTTGTAAAGTGTGTAACCAGTGCTTGCCAGGAACTAGTACATAGCAGGCACTATAAAAATGCTTATTCTCTTTCCTTTCCTATTGATTTTTTTGGTATAATTAGTGACACAGTGGATAGAGTATTGGGACTGAAGTCGAGAATATCTGAATTTACATCTGGCTTAAGACATTTACTAATGGTGTGAATCTGGGCAAAAAACTTAACTTCTGTTTTTCTGGTATTCTCATGTGTAAAGTGGCAATAATAGCATCACCTACCTTCCAGAGATGTTGTGAGGCTAAAATGAGATAATAATGGTAACTTAGCAGTAACTGGCACATAGTAGGTGCTATATAAACATTAGCTATTATCATTAGTAAATTAATAAAAGTAGAAGCTTTCCTAGCTTAAAGACCTTCACTCCTAATCTCCTTTAAAAATTAATTTCAGTACTTAATATTAAAAGTGTCTTTATTTCTATTCTGTCAAATAATATAAATAACTATTTTGTTCTATTGGGCAGAAGAGAAATAACACTCCCTACCCTTACAGTATTACGCATAAGGATGAATCCTAGATCTATATAACTTCATTGATACAAGGAATTCCTGGTGTGGAAAACTCCCTTTTACCAATGTAGACATTTTTTCTGCTACATATAGTCTTATAGAGTTATTTAAATTACTGAGAATTTAAATTATCTGTTCAGGGTCAAACAGAGGTCATACTTTTTTTTTTCTCCAAAGCTTTTCTTTATCCACCATCCCATCCCAATATTCCCAGGTATTGAGAATCACTCATCAAACCTTCCTACACGTATCAAGCCATTCTAAGTCCTTTAACTTTTTCTTCTAATTTCTCTTCTCCAAATTAAAAAAAAAGAATCTAAATTATGTTTTAAAAATTTGTTGATACATTTTGTTTTGTCATAGCAGACACTTCCCAAGAAATAATTACGCCTTCTCTTTCACAAAATCACCTATTTAATTATTTTTATCCACTCTTTTATTCTCTCTCTACAATTTCTTAAGTTAGGTAATCCTACAGTGGCCTTAACATTTTAAACAGATTTTACTTAATTTTGTTGATCATACTCTATGGATATGGATAACTACAATTTTGATATTTTTAGTTTAAAAAGTTATTCACTTATAACATTCTATTTTTAAAATTTTGAGTTCCAAATTCTTTCCCTTCTTTTTGCCCTTTTTACCCATTGAAAAATCAAGCAATATGATAACAATTATACAGGTGAAACAATGCAAAACAGATTTCCCTATTAGAGGGATAACTGATTTTTAAATCCCTTTTCTTCATTCACATATAGTCATTTAGTCCCCAACTTTATTTACCACATTTGATTAAATGAATCATTCTTAATTTCTACTAATTATGGACTGCTTCAAGAAATCAAGGTTACTGAAAACATTAATGTTTTTCTCCATGATCCTTGTCCTTCCCCTTTGCAAAATGGGGTCATTTGCCAACTGACTTCAATATTGCAAGAATGTGTGGATTAGTGTGCACTAATAAGAAAACACTTGTTGGAAAAAAAAGTCACTAAATTGCTAGTGTGTTATTAGGGTGTAATATTTATTTTATTATGCAAACTTTCACTTTCAATTACTGCCTTGAGAGGCTAAGAAAAGATTACTGGAGGTAGGAGACAACTGGATTCAAATCTTACCTTGGAAACTTATGTCTCCATGACAAAGAGAAAACCATTCAGCCTCTGTGAACCTCCATTTTTCTTTTATACTTGATGCTAGCTGTGTGACTCTGGGCAAGTCACTTAACCCCACCCCAAAAAACCTTGATAATAAATCTATAATACTCATCACATATCTTCGACCACCTATATACATTTAAAATCTAAAAATGAGGAAAATGTTAAATAATGGAAAGATATTCTTATAGAGAAAAATAATTATTATTCATTCAAGGAGAAGAATAATGCTTTACAACAAACTGCTGAGATTTTTATTTTCAATTTTTTCATTTTTAAATGATTTCCCAATGAACTGTTTAAAATGTATGGAACGGAAGGTTAAGAAGAGAATCCTGATTGTTTTATAATTAATATGCTAGCTAGCCCATCTCTTAGCTAGACAAGAGCCTAACTCAAAGGGAACCAAAGATAGTCCCACCGTTCTTATCAAGACAGTCTCCTCAGTGCTCTCAGGAACATGTTGTTGTTCCCTGAGGCTTTTCTCTATTAAAATTCCATCCACCCCTTGAAGTCCAACTCAAAATCTGTATCATTTTTACTTCAGCTCAAGTTTCCTCTTCTCTGAATTCTAAAGGACTGATATACCCTACTAAACAATTTGACTGTTTTAAATTTTCCTTATTACAGTACTTGAAACATAGAAGCAGCTTAATAAATATTTAATTTATTGCATTTCACATGGTAACTTCACATAATAAGCACTTAATAAATATTTTTTAAATAGTAAGTTACTATTTATTAAAGCTTTGGATAGATTGATCTTGTGGACATAACACTGGATAGAAATCTCAGTAGAACTCTGGAAAAAAAATAGAACTCATTTTAGCTCCAGAAAGATATCATGATTATGGGGGAATAAATGGCTTTCTGTGCCTCATTTAAAGGCATTTTATATCAGATTTTCTTCAAATTCTTGAAACCTGAATATTCAGATTTTTGTAAACAAATGTTTTGATTGATGATAACTGGCTAAAAAATTTTAAAAGTCCATCAGTGGATAATATTGAGTATGGAAAGAAGCCACATATTGCAGATGCTGAGAGAAAGGACTAAATCAATAAACTTTGGTTCTAGACTAGTTTTACCACAAATCATTTTTTCTTGGGATATCTAGAAAATAATGGTATTGAACACATTATCTCTAATATCCCTTATTTCACTAGTATTCCTTACCTTTTGCTTCAAAGCTCCAAATTATATAATCTTATTCTAGCATACAATGTTCTGAATATTATACAGCCCAGGTAAAAACATATGGTTTCTCTCCTCTGGGATCTTTTATTAATGTCATTTAGTAAACAGGTATCAACTTCTTTGGTGAAATGATCCTGGCATAGGGAAACAATGAAAACATTCTTTCTCTATGACATTTTAAATACCTTAATTATTTTAACATAAGCTTTACATTTAAATTATTTTTTAATTTTACATGAAAATTTTTAAAATTTATACAAATTTAATTTTATTATTATTAACTTAATAAGCACAAGCATTTCAATAAAAGACAAGCAATAGTCCTTCAAGTCTTATTGGCATACACAACAATAACAGAAAAATTGTTATTTTGAAAAGACAAGCTTTTGCTACCATGAAAAACTCAGAATTGGTAAAAAGCAGTTTACAATTTCCTGAAAGCAATGTATCTTTCTCCTTCCTTTCAATTCTAGGCCCAACCTTGTCTACCTGTAATATCTGATCCAGGTATGTACACTATTTGATAAGCATTATAGGATTTATATTTATATCGAAATCTGGGGTAATAGACAATCTTTATCCATTTGATCTTTCCTGTGTGAATAGATAGGTCAAACTCCTTTCATAATTACATATCTCTTTGAGATTTTCTAAAATATCTCTGGATTTGATGCACTAAGTCATCCGCAAAGAGGAGCATCTGGAAAACGTCACAAACTTCAGGCTCTGTGATGGTTTCCTCCAATACACAGTAGAATACTTAGAAGAACATCTATCTTTATGTTGTGCCTTTCCTAATGTTTATTATCAGAGGGTATTAAATAGGCTCTTCTGTAGGGACAGCTTCCAAGGAATTTTGAATAACAAAGTAAAGATGGGAGAAGGAATCTAAAAGGCAGCATTTTCTTTTTCTAAGTTGAATATGTTATTGTAATTAATAAACACTCAGTCTAATGGGATCTTTTATTGGCAAAATCTATAAGTCAATTGTGAGATGGTAAAGATGTGATCCATTGTTGAACAAAGTTTGTGGAATTCTGCTTGTTCCCCACCAACAGGGGCATTGAGAATGCTCTGAATTCATTTATAGACATTATGCATGATCAAAATAAATGCTTTACTTAATAACAAAATCATTTTTTTAGATCTCTGTTGAACATTTTGTTTTCTTCTATATATATTTTAAATATATTATTTCTAACCAGTATCTATCTCTGCCAGTGAAGAATGAAGTCCTACCAGCAAGAATGAAATCCCTTGGCTTGGCATGAGCCAACAAGGGGTTGTAAATTTTAAAAGGATAATTTTGTGCTGAAGGTAATCTTGAGAATCAAGAAAGGAGCAAATGAGGAATTTCTCCATTTCAGAAGGTTTGAGTTAAGCACTGGCATGGATGTAGAAGAAGTTTGGAGTTTTTCTTTTGGTTAGGTAAAGATAAGGAGGGAGTGCTGGATGCTGCTAACAAAATCAGGAGACTAATCCCACTCAGGACTGAAAATAGAGCCACGTTGACTGCTTGATTCTGCTGAGATCAACAGTGATAACATTTTTCTTTTTCTTTGATCTCCAAATGGATGAATTTGTGTATCAAAGATTTCCTGTTCTTTAAAGTTAAATTTATATCTTAAGTTTTAATTACCTACAATGCCATATGGATAACAGATTGATCCTACCTGTTCCTGGTTGCATGTTTCATTATTTGTAAAAAGAAAGACAAGGAGAAGTGAAAAGTGGCTGATAATTTCTGTTGTATTCCTAGCCAACCATTTCTGAAGGAAGCCTATGGTGGTAACTAAAAAGTAACTTCCATCTGTTAGAAAATGAAAAAGATTGGCTGACTACATCTGTTTTCCAAAAGTGAATTGAATATTGAATCACTCCACTTACAAGAAAGCTATCAGATTCTCACAAATACCTATGTTCTTTCCCTCTCTCTTCTCTCTTTCCTTCTACTACCACTATCCACTAAAATCTCAAATAAATAGTCAAGTAAAAGAAATCTGCATATTGTCTATGTTTTTAAAAATTCCCTAGTTTTCAAGACATTTCCCATGAAAGGGGCTTAAAGAGCTCAATGGACTCAGCACTCTGAATAGGGAAGCAGCGGGATTTCCAAACAAGAACAATGTATTTAGTTTCCATTGGACCAATGGGAAACTCAAGGTGAATCACTAGAAGAAGACAGTTCAGAGCCAGAGATCAGTTATTCAGATAAAGTACTTATTATGAACATGAAAAAAAGAACATTGAATTTGGAATCAAAGGACCTGAGCTCATATCTCAGCTCTGCCCCTTAATACTTCTATGACCATGAACATCACTGGGTTGGAAGATGATCTGTAAAAAGCCTTCCAGCTTTACAAATATTATTCAGCCCTTCTTATGCTCACCACGGCTTTTTCCACGTGTGAGAGAGTACAGTGTAGAGGGAAAGAATTGGACTTGGAATGAGCAGATTTAGCAAAGAGAGAGATTCAAATATTTGATTGAGAGATTCAATATTTGAATGCTAGATATTACCCTTAGTTTTATGACTGGACATGTCATGTCATGTCACTGGATCTCAATTTTCTCATTTGCAAAATGGAGATGATGATTTTGCAATACCCTTGTAATGAATGAAGTACTTTTCAAACCTTAAAATATTATATGAATGCTGAGTTATAATTTCAATTGTCCTTTGTAGTTTGTAGCATGAATTTTGTTTTTCTCAGATTCATTCTGTTCCAGGACAAACTATGGTGTAATATAAGTAGTACATTTTAGGGATACTATCTTTGCCAAGAAAACCCCAAATGCGATCATGAAGAATCAGACATGACAAACTACTCAACAACAAGATCTCATTATTCAGCTCATAATAATAAGCATAATATACATTGTATAATAAATATGGAACTAGAAGAAACCATAAATGGCAAAAAATGGAAATTGAAGGGATGTTCATCAATTGAGGAATGGCTGAACGTATTGTGATATATGAATACAATGAAATACATAGTGCTATAAGAAATAATGAGCAGGTGGATTTCAGAAAAACTTGGAAAGACTTGCTTACATAAACTGATGCAAAATGAAGTGAGCAGAGCCAGGATAACACTGTACACAGTAATATTGTGCAATGATCAATTTTGATAGACTTTTATCTTCTCAGCAACACTATCATATTGTATATCATCTAAGACAATTGCAAAAGACTTATGATGGAAAATGCTATTGCTATACAGAGAAAGAACTATGGAGTCTTGATGCAGATTAAAGCACACTATTTTCACTTTTTTCATGATTTTTCCCTTTTATTCTGCTGCTTCTTTCAAAACATGACTAATATTGAAATATATTTAACATAATCACACATACATAGCCTATATCTGACTGCTTGCTTCTTGGGGAGGGAGTTTGAAGGGAAGGAGAAAAATTTTGAACTCGAAATTTTATAAAAAATGAATGTGGAAAACTATCTTTACATGTATTTGGGGAAAAAATAGTATTTACTACCTTAAATGGCAGCCTGTCCTAGAGATGGGTAACTGAAAGATACAAGAATTTGGAGAGATTGATGAGATTATTTAACTTCAAAGAGGAGAGATTGATGAGTAAAACTACAAGTGTGAAGGGAGCAAACTATATGTTAAATTTTGACCAAGTAACTGAAATGTGGGAGAATCATGAGAAGATGGGTCAAGCATTACAGAGGGTGCCAAGCATGGAGGTGGTAATTTCAGGAGAATGTCATATTTCAGGATAAAGAAGAAAATGTATGATAAAAAAAGGAGAAAAAAAGTACCGTAAAGATCATTTGAGTCCAACATCTTTATTTTAGATGGATTTGAGGCCAAAAGTGGAAAAATGCCTCCCAAAGTCATAAGCTAGTGAGTAACAGAAATAGAATTTGAATCTAGGACTTCTGATTCCAAGTCTGGTGACCTTTTTACTGTGTCACATCCTAATCACTTAATTATGAGTTAACTTTTGTTTGCCCATAGCTCATTTAATATTTAATCAGTTAATCTGCTCTTCTGATCCTATTTCTCTTTTTGTAAATGATAGCCTTTTAAATAAATAATATTTTTATTTAACAATATCATGTTCAAAGACAATATTATCTCTCTAAGGGCAGGGATGATATATACTTATTTGTATCTCATACTGAGCTTAGTATCACATTTGCACCCAGTAAATAATTATTGAATTGAGTTTATAACCACTTAGATAAGTATTTCCAAGGTGGTCAAGGTTGGCAATTTCAGATTTTGTTTCTTGTAGCTTCGGCACAGAAACCATTCAATATCTTCTCTCTGCATTTCTTTCATGCAATTGATGATCTCATATACCTAAGGGAAAGGGTGGGTATTCAAAATTCTTGGTGCTTCAGAAAGGAAATGTTCCCAGGGTAGGTACTAGGAATTAACTCTTAGTCTTATCAAAGCTCCAGGCTTCTCTTGGTAGTATGGGCAGTAATAATGAAGGAAACAGGGGAATGAATAACTAAGAACACACACACACACACACACACACACACACACACACACACCTTCCCTGAAGCTCTTTCTTGATATGTTGCTCCATAATGACTTCATATCTTCCTCCCAATCTAGACACTGGTAGCCTTCTCACATCACAACAGCTGGTTTTGTGACTGGCAATAGTTTGCTATTTCAACAGCTGAACTGGAGACTGATTACCTCATTTTTGGCTCATGAAAATGAATATGTAAGCAAGAGCTAAAAACTGTATCATTCCTCTCCCCTCCTTGCAAAGACCATAAACTTTTCAGTCCTCATTTCATTTTGAGAGCTCATTTAGTCTTTAGTCTAACAACCCAACTGGGTAGCAGACAATTTAACCTCTTAGTTAAATTGGCAACTGCCTTCTTACCAGTCTCATGAATCTGATCTTCTAATCAGTTTTCCTACTACAGGCAGGGCAAAGGTTAAGAAAAGCTAAGATACCACATTAATGCAGTCACGAAACACGGACTGAGTTTCTACTTGGCAGTGATTTTTTTTTTTTTTTTTGGCCACAAGACTACTCCCTTCCCCCAACACTTTTAAGGGTTTTGAGTAAGGGCCCTTGAAAAAGACTCATCAGTCTCAGTAACTACTTATTCTGCTCTAGAAAAAAAATAGTTTGGTTTTGAACTTTCTCTTTCTACCTAATTCACCAAAATACTTGGATTCTCAGTTAAGAGAATAAAACACTAACCTATATCAGATTGCTTGCAGCTTTGGGGAGGGAGAAAATTTGTAACACAAGGTTTTGCAGAGGTGAATGTTGAAAACTTTCTTTGCATATATTTGGGAAAATAAAATACTATTAAAATATAGAAAAAATTCTCTTAGAAGGGATAACTTAGGGAAAAGTGGGTCACAGACTCCTAGCATTTCACTAAACCCCTTTCTTTTTCTCCTTTACCCTGAAATATGACAGTCCCCTGAAGTTACCACTCCCTTTTTTTGGCACCTTCTATAATGCAGGCCCATCCTCTCATACCTCTCCCACATTTCAGTCACTTGGTCAGAACTTAGCATACATTTTGCTCCCTCCATACTTACAGCTTTACTCACAAATATCTCCTCTGAAGGTTATATAATCTCATCATTCTTTCTAGAGTCTTGTGTCTTTCAGTTACCCATCTCTAGGACAGGCTCCCATCTTCCTTAAGTAACTGTGACACCAGATTTCTCTTCATTTTTATCTTGTCTCCAACCCTTTTCAACTTTGGTGAGATAACTATTCATAGCAATGATTACATAAATAACACCTTCACAATGAATGATTCACTTTACCTCTATCACATACAAGGATGGTTATCATGGACCTGAATAGAACAAAATTCAGAACTCTGAATCTCTCTTCTTTGACCACAATATCTTGACTTTTTAATACTTGTGCCATATTATTTCTATTCTTATTATGACACCCAGTCTTTCAAACCATCATACTGTTTTCCCATCATCCAAGTGTCTTTCTTTATTCCCTTTCTTTTCTTTATTCCCTTTATTCCTTATTCTTTTTTCCCTTCACCTAATAGCCAGCCATTTCAACAAGGCACTGCCATCCACATATGAATCCTTTATCTACTTTGTTCTTCCAAAGTTCCTAATTTGCTAATCTCAAACCATGTATCACTCCCATTTAATGCCTTTTCAGTATGGTATGTTGGAATACCAGATTTAGAGTTAGAAGATCTGAGTTTGAATTATTACTTTGCAATTCACTTCTTGAATGACCTGAGCAAATCATTTAATCTCAATCTGCCTCATTTTCATCATCTACAAAATGGGATATGACCAATTAGATGGTTTCTAAGATCTCTTCTAGATCTAAGTTGGTGATTTGCTCCCAAGCTGTAGGCTACTGACAAATGAAATCACAAAACTATGCTAGTTAGATTCATTATAAACATGTCACTTTGCTTTAAGTGGGTTCTTACCACCATGAAGCAATGCTATCATTTTTCTTTATTTGACTTCATGTGCTCTATATAAATCATTCCCAATTTTCTCCTTTCTCCTCAAGCCCCTAACTTCATCTCCCCCACCCTTTTTATCTCTCAACAGATAACTTTATTGAAATAAAATTGAAATTATATCTGAGGAGCTTCCTCAAATCTCTTCTTCTACACATTAAATTCTATTTATACTCTCAAAGTGTCTCCCCTTCCAGCCAAAGTTAACCCTTCTTTCTTTCAACCTCTGATCCCATCTTCTGTCTAGTTCTCTGCTTCATTGATCATTTTTTAACATCTCAACTAGATCTTTCTTTCTTTTAAAATCATTTTTCTGCATTCATTTTGCCCTTCTTACATTAATTTTATTGATGTAAAGGGATTCTTTGGCAAAGTATTACATTCCCAGAATGCTTCAGAGCAGGAACATATATTTTTGGGGAAGCTGATCTGGATTGCATATTCTATGATATTTTGGGGTCAAAGACACCCCTCTTCATGCTCTTTCCCTACTTTCATTGGGAGAAGATAGTTAAAAAAAATTAGAAAGGAAAGAAAGGATTGAAATAGAGATAGAAGTGCTAGTTCTTACTGATATCAATAACAGGCCACTATAAAAATGCAAAAAAAATTTTTTTCTATTTTTTGTCTGCTAGCTGCTTTTTTAGCTTCTTTTATAAATGTTCTCTGGATATTATGTCTTAAATAAGAGAAAACATAGATGGGATATGAGAGCTGTCTGTCAGTATTTGAAGAGCTGTCATTTGGAAGAAGGATTAGATATGCTCTTCTTGGCCCCAGAGGACATAATTAGTAGCAACAGTAAAAGTCACAGAGAGGCAGATTTAGGTTTGGTGTAAGGAAACATTTTCTAACAACTAAAGCAATACATAAAGGAAAGATCTAATTCTGGAGATAGTCAGTGATCCTTCTTTAGCGTTTTGTCTTTAAAAGAAAAATGTTTTTTATTAAAAACTTATCATCAAAGATCAGTGCAACAATGGTTATTTAGCAACTTTGTAGATTTAAATGAATTTCAACAGCACCATAATATTTTATTCACTCCTTTATCAGGACCATTCATTTTTTCTTATACATTGTCACAGTATATGCTATATCCTGATTCTTTTTATTTTGTTTTAAATTGTTTCATATATGTCTATCCAGATTTCTTTATAGTCCTCATATTTTCTTGTCTTCACTATATTATAGCTAGGTGGCACAATGGATAGAATGCCAGGTGTGGAGGAAAGTTTATCTTCCTGAGTTAAAATCTAATCTCAAATACTTACTAATTGTATGACCTTGGGCAAGTCACTTAATCTTGCTTGCCTCTGTTTTCTCATCTGTAAAATGGGCTGGGAAAGGAAATGGCAAACTACTCGTGTATCTTTGTTAAGAAAATCCCAAATGGAAAAAAATGGGGTAGCTTAGTGGTACTGGCTCTGGGATCAGGAGAACCTGAGTTGAAATCCACCTTCAGCCACTTGACATTTATTAGCTGTGTGACTCTGGGCAAGTCACTTAACCCCGGTTGCCTCACCAGAAAAGGGGGAGAAGGAGAAAGGGGGAGAGTAGGAGAGGGAGAAAGGGGAAGAGGAAAAAGAAAGAAAGGGGGGAAAGGGGAGCGAGGGAAAGGGATGAAACTCTAATGAGGTCACAAAGAGTTGGACATAGCTGACTATAGTTTCAGACAGACCAATCTTGAAAAGAAAGGAATGAAGAAGAAATAATTGGGGGAACTCTTAAGGATTTCTTAGCCCTTTGAGAGATGAACAGAAAAGATCATCAGGTCATTTTCCTATACAGATCCAGAAGACCCACACAAAGCAAAGAATGAAGTTCCCTTTTAGTACAAGAGGGGCATTTGCAATTTAGGCTAAGCAGTCTCTCTCTTCCCTGGGGCAGGAAAAGAAGTCACGTTCCCTTTCTCCTTTCTCATACTATTGTCATTCAATGAGGAAAGATTCTTTCCCCAGCCCTCTTTGCCTCTAGAAGGGCTGATTTGGAGTAAAAAGACGGGAGTAGGGAGATGGATTGTAATTCTTTGGTATTACCTGGGAAATGGGAATGTACTAATATATGATATATTAAGTAACTTAAGGGTAGGGGCTGTCTTTTGCCTCTTTTTTGAATCCCTAGCCCTTCCTTTATTGAGTTGAATTGAACTGCGAAAAGCTATCAATCTGGTCAGCCTCAGCATGGGGAATATTAAGAGGATGGATGAAGGGTTGGGCACTATGGTGGGTGCTATATTACTCTACGTGAAGGGAATAAGTGCAGAACCAGGAATCACTTGAGAGGCCCCCAGCAATAAGATGGTAGTTCATTTTGCTTTGGCAAAATCTCTTTTATACCATAGCTTCCTTGTGGGTAGGAAAACATGGATATTCGTCTCCATTGCGAGCTGGTTTCTCTAGTAACTCCACACAATAATACCAATGAGGCTGAGATACAGATATAGATGGTGTAAATTTTGCCTGGCTCAGACTGCCCTTTATTTGTTTCCATCCCCAAAGCAGCACAAGGGTAAGGGTAGGAGGTTGGAGATTCACCAAACAGCTTCTTCTGTGCACTCTATCTCCCTGAAAAATCTCTATTTTTATTATATATTACAGCTGAGGGAGAGAATGAAAATGTCAAAAGACAATGGAAACAAACAGGGTGGAGGGCTTTTGAGTTGAAAATTTCATTTTTGTTTGGGTAAATACTACCCTCTTGTGGTGTAATGTGAAAACTACATGTATAAAATATTAATTGCTTTCTTTTGTTGTACATGGCCAATAAGCTTCTGTTTTTCTGTGATGACTGATTGCTAATCCAAACATGTTTCTTCTCTTCCTTTTGCTGTAATTCAGTTTTGTTTTTTAAAATCCATCACTTATTTGTTTTAAACATTCATTAAAATTTTTTTGAGATCCAAATCCTCTCCTGTCTAATCCCTCCTCCATCCATTGAAAAGGCAAGTAAAATAGTATACATGTAAAATCATGCAAAACATATTTCCATATTAGCCCAAATCAGGCTTTCACTGAGTTACTTTTGAACCAAATTACAAGCACTTGCAAAAAAGTTTGGCTGAAGATCTAGCTATATAATCTGTGGTGATGGGAATGAGTTTGGCAGATCAAATAAGATAATATTTTTAGAGCACAGTACAAGGCTGGTACGTAATATAATGCTAGTTATTATTATTATCATTTTACCCCTTTTTTAAACTAAGGTAAATTTTAATAAGTCAATATGGGAGCTGAATTTGAAACCAGTTAAACTAATGAACTGTAAATAATAAATTATATGTAACTATGCAATCATCTGCTTTGTTAGCAAGATAATAGTAACTGACACATATATAGATTTTTAAAAAACATTTAAAATTTTCTATTCCATTTTATTTTTTATTTATTTATTTATTTAATTTTTTTTTTTTTTTTTTTTTTTTTTTTTT